>JAATLQ010034690.1:0-24523 GCA_013421005.1 Heliconius erato x Heliconius himera
TTTCAAAATTATGCGGACTAACTCTGGTTAGGTTAGGACGATTATTAACACTTTAAGTGATGTCCGCTACAAGTAGAACCACTATTATTATATTCTATTACTCTCTATTTAATATGTGTTCCATTCGTTTATCTATATTTTTATTATCACTTTACATTAAAATTTTTGACTAGATTCAGTCTCAATTAATGATAAATATTCAATTATGAATAATTTTTAAGGTGAGTTTGAAAAGTTTATATCTGGGCACAGGTTCTATTAAAAGTTATACGGTTATAATTTATAACCTGATTGTGCGACGCAAAGGGGCCGTTACTTTCCTCATTGTTTATTAGTCTATGCCCAATTGTTTTGGGCAAGACTAATAATACTTTCAATATTATTGAAATATTTTTATAATTTTATTTTTTAACATTTTTAGTGTTATTCCACATTTAGGAAAGAAAACGTTTAAAAATTTGAACGTAGCGGGATTTGAACCCGCGCCTCTTTGGAAACCTCTTGGGCGGTTTCCAAAGAGGCGCGGATTCAAATCCCGCTACGTTCAAATTTTTAAAATTTTTTTAATAAGTATTAATTGTTATATTTTTTTTAAAAATAGAAGATTTAAAGGCGAAATCTAAAAATCCTTCAACCTCTGGAAATATTTAATTAAATGTGTGTTTGGAAACACTTAATTAATTACTGCCAAAAACCTCTGTAAAATTTAATTTTTACCGTCGATTAATCTTTCTACTTAACAAAAAAAAAATGGTTTTATGTACATCGGTTTTAAAAAATACTTCAATGGTGTAGTTGGCCCAATATTACTGTGGAAGTACTGACCACATTCAAAACTAATGGACCTGTTTTTTTGGTATTGTTTTGTGTAGCTTGTTTCTGTGTTTTTTTATTTATTTTTGTGCTTTTATAATTAATTATGTTTTATTGAATATACAGTAGATATAAATATCATACTTACAACCATCTGGTAGATCGCATCGACTATGTTATACATTTCGTCACGAGTGATGTATCCGTCGTTGTCCACGTCGTATAGGCGGAACGCCCCTGTGGAATAAAAAAACAAATTATTATATACAATTTATGGAAACTAAAGCCGCCGTGGCGCAGGGGCACAGGCGTGTAAATGTAACACGACGGTTACGGGTTCGATTTCCACTCAAAGGAATAAGTTATTATTTACTAATGTTTTATTTTCTTCGCTCTGGCACCAAGGCAAAAGCCCGGCGTTGAGTCACCGCCACTCAACACAGAATGCTTCGAAAAATTCGGCGGAACGTGGGGAACGGAGTGTCTTAACACTAGGTTCCCTCTATCTATCCTGTTGTATGCAGAAAACAGCGTGAAGCTGATGATTTAAATTTATGGAAACTAAGTTTAAATTCAAATATTACAACGTGAAATATTATTTTTATTTGAACCGATCTCTTCGACAGCACCACTAAAAATAAGTCTGACATTTAGTTCTAGTCAGCTAAGCTTATAACTAGATAGTATAGAAGAAACTTCAAATGGAACCAATACTATGCACCTTAATACAATAATTCAAGCCTAGGTAACTACAGTGCAAGTACTTACAGTGCAGTTTTTCATCCAGATTGCCACGTGACGTCACCGAAAGCGCTCGTATGAATTCTTCAAATTCAATCGATCCATCCTATAAATATTATAAAAATTAATAATTTAATAAATTATGTTTATTGTTATACGTTATAGGTATATTTTATTTTTAAACGGAAACGAGCTGGCTTTTCAAATTCAAATCTTAGATTCAGAAAAAAAATGGTTTTCTATATATATTTTTTCAAGATGGTACTTTGAAAATCAACACTTTTCATTTGATAACCATATTAGATGGATTGTGCAAAAATTTGATATCCGCCATTTTGTTGTGGCGGCCATTTTGGAATAACAAAAATATTGATAATTTGTAATTTTATAGTCATCAGCTCAATTGGACACTGGGAAGTAGGTCGAATTGAGCTTGCAAGATATTTCACATACACTAACACACTAACCTAATAAAACCTTATAATAATAGAAATAACAGAGCTCGCTTATATATAACTTGCTTAATTATATTACTTATATCAAAGACTTGTATCAATTTGTTTTAAACATGTTATATAAAAAGCTACGATATTAAATTGCCAGATGTAGAGGATTAAATGTTATGTATTAAGTTGAATTTATCACCTAATTTGATAGTTTTCGTTATAATAATATAAACTTATGAGTGTTAAATATATTTCGGCGGTCATATATACATCACAACATATTCTGTATACAGTGATTAATGTTAGCGTTTTAATTCCATTTTTCACAAAAACATTGAAGAAATCAAACATTTTTTACATTTTTTAAGTGTTATTCCACACTTATGAAAGAACAAATACCTATTTAGAAAACGTATAAATATTTTAACGTAGCTGGACTCAAACCCGCGCCTCCTGGAAACCGACCAAGCGCTCTGATCACTAAGCTATACATTCAAATTCTAAATAAGAAACCAAATATAATGCGATATAAAAAAGCGCAGGGGCACATGGGCAATGCCAGATGGGGCAAAATAAATACTTATAGAAAGATATCTTACAATTATATAAAGTGTTAATAAAGTATATTTTGTCATACTTACATTGTTTTCATCGAAGACTCTAAAGACGAGTGACGCGAATTTGCTGGGGTCACCTTGAGGAAAGAACTGCTTGTAGATCTTGATGAAACCCTAAACACAAAGAAATTATGTACTTTTTTACTATATAACCTTATACTATATTTAAAAGAATAATCTATTATCAGTTCAATAGTACAATATTTAACAGAAAATATATCTTTTTCATATTTATATTATATATTTTAATAATAATCGAATGAATCTTTTATCAGATGTATTAATATAACGAAAGGAAAAGTACCTGTTCGGTGAGCAAGCCGTTAGGGCAATCCTTCAGGAAACCTTTGTGCCTAAGAAATGAAAAAAATGTTATGTAATGACGTCTCGCTACTAATATTGAGAGAAATGTACGTGCAAAAACCATCCAACCATCAATTACAAATTAATATTTCTATGACAAACTAAATTAAAAATAAATTTAGTATTATGAACAATAATAAATAAATAGGTAACAAAATGTTTATATAACATCGAGTAACTATTTTAAATCCAATGTAAACATTTAGCAACACAATACTTTTGATATTCCTGCGTTTTAAAACTTATAACTCTATACGTTAAGAAAAGAGGGAGAGAGAGAGTGAGAGAGTTGTTTTTTTTATAGAAAGCAATATAGAGTTCATGCACATCACACTTGCGTGCTATATCTATATATTAATATTATATTACAAAAGTACACGAGCACAGCCAAGGACAGTAACAGAAAAGTAGAGTTTGCTGAACATTTATCAAATTACAGAGGTAATAGAGGTCAAGTGAAAAATACAGTTACATTGAGAAGTTTAACCTTTTATGTCCCACATTCAATAGGATAGCCTTATTCACATTAGGTAAACCAATTAGGGGCTATAAGTATATAGAACATTTTACTAAAATTAAAATCTAAATAAAATTATAAAGACTTCTATAATGTTATCATTTATTTTATAATTATTTAAATGAAAGTATAATATGTGTAAGTTGTGTAAAATCTTTATATTTCCTTTAAAATCCTTAGCTTCACCATTAGCATTTAGCAATCACATTTGTAATTAAGTTTTGATGTACCATATTAGTCTACAAAACTGTAATTATGTCTAACTGAATTCTAAATTTGTTATATAAATACATATGATTGTTAACATTTTTTTATGTCTGTGTTAGTATAATAAAATAAATTTCGAAATTTTAGAAGCCAGTTAAATATATATTTAAGAAAATTTTAAACAATACGAAAATAAAATAAATGTTACAAGCTAAAACATAAACAAATCAAAAATATAATGATAGTAAACCAACATACCAAAGCCTTATTTCCTTTTCGGTGACTGTAACAAAAAGAGAGAAGAGTTAAGACAAGAAATCAAATAAAGATTATCTAAAGTACTGTTACAGATAAATACATAGATATGTAAATAGATAGAAATACATAATTTTATAAATAGGAAAAATAAAATAAATTTTAAAAACTGAAATTACAGTTGTATGAGTATTATCGCTATAGTATTTACTTACGCTGTAGTAGCGCTACGATGAAATCAAAGGTAATCGAATTCTGGCATGTTCACATTTATATATACATATTTAATAATACATTATTATTGAGGCCAGTCGTGGCGCAGGGGCACAAAGTGTGACTGTAAAATTGACTGGTTGTGGGCTCGATACCCACTCGAGGAGATAAAATATTTATTTAAATTTATATTTCCATTTTATTTTAAAGTGGGGAACGGAGTGTCTTAAAACTAGGTTCACTCTGCCTATCCTGCTATGTGCGGGATACAGCGTGAAGCTATTATTACATGATTTAAAAAAATATTTATTTTGTAATCTTCTAGTTAGTAAAAAATAATTATAAAGATACATAAAACTCGAGTTCTAAAAAGAATGAAACAAAAACGAAGAAATACAAGCCCTTATTGGGATTAGATTCATTAGGATTAGAGTAGTCGGGTTGTTGGTTTTTACATTTATTTTTTTCATTTCATACTTTTTTGTTAGCTCCTTTGTTAGGGCAATAAGAAGAAAAATTTCACAACCTTATCATTTCCTTAAGGTAGATGATGTCGTGGGGATCAGAACCCGCTTTCGCAGTCTACTAACAGATTGACTAAAGACTAATTGACTAAAGAATTATTAAAGTATATGTATATATTTATAAAAGGTACATTATAGTACGATTGAGGCCAGTCGTGGCGCAGCGGCACGAAGTGTGACTGTAAAACCGACTGGTTGTGGGTTCGATCCCTACTCGAGGAGATGAAGTATTTACTTAAATTTATATTTTCATTTCTTTGCTCTAATGTCGAAGCTAAGCGCGGCGTTGAATTCTGCCGTTCAACACGCAATGCCTCCAGAATTCGGCAGCAATTCCTTCTGCCTACCCTGCTGTTTGCGGGATACAGCGTGAAGCTGATTTAATTTTTTTTTACATTATAGTATGAAGATTAATAACATTATTAAAATAACTTTAAATTGTTATATGTTCTAAATTGTTACTTGAAATGGAAAGGTGTGAAAGAAATCTAATCGACCGTTGTTTAACGATATCCTACTTGAATTAGTTCTGAGATTATATATTTTTTCATTTTGACAATATGGCGTCTGGTTTCGCTGTGGTGTTATTATTATTATTATAACTATAGTGACGATCGCGAGGCTAAGACGAATCATCGTCCTTACAAAATAACATAGAAACAAATAAAATACATAGACTGATAAACACAATACTTTCTTTTGGGTCTCGCAGTCGGGTAAAAATACAATATTCTTGTTTTATTTCAATCTATAGGCTATTTCAAAAGTCAATTAACTAATTGTCAAGTGGCAGACATCAAACTGAAAATGGATTACGTTATATCAATCACTTGATCCTTTTCAAATATTTCTGGAAATTAAAAATCTGTAACGCTTGATGAAAAATCATTGGTTTTTATTGTACTAGTATTGAAAAAAGTACGTAATTTTTTATTTTGTGTTTCAAGAAACAGTTTTTTTTTAATTTTACCCTTAATTTGTAAAGTAAACATATAGCAGGATAAGTGGACAGAAAGTTATCCACTTTCCAAACAAATTCAAGACATTGTGTGTGGTTGTGGGTTCGATCCCTACTCCTCCGAGTAGTTTTCCCCCACTCTCCATTTTGATTTATTTAATGTTATTATGGAGTGTCTAAACACTAGATTCCCTCTGCCTACTCTGCTGTGTGCGGGATACAGCGTGAAGCTGATTTTATATTTATTACAGAAATAGAATAGTAATAATATTTTTCTATCTACAACTAACTAATTATATAAGTTTAATGAAGAAGAGAGTTCAATGTACTTTGTTGATTAGACATTATTGGCATACATAGGTTACTCCTAGAATTCTAATGTTACCCTTAATTAGGCTAATGCTCCTTTGAAATTAGATTGTCTAACGGACCCTTAAATATTATTCTCAGTTAAATGAAACTTAGCTGTTAGATCGATGACCTTCCATATTATTATTATTTTATTATTATCTTTTGTGAATTTGCCTTAATATAATGTTTTTTTTATATTCCCATATATTTTATGTCACGTGACGTGGCGTAAACAGAAAAACAATAATAAATAAAATTTTGTTTCCCACTTTCCACCGAATTCTGGCTTTCCTTGATTGCATGTTGAGTGGCAGAACTAAACGCCGCGCTTAGCCTCGACACCAGAGCGAAGAAATGGAAATATAAATTTAAGTAAATATTTCATTTCCTCGAGTGGGGATCGAACCCACAACCAGTCGATTTTACAGTCACACTTCGTGCCACTGCGCCACTTTTGGTTTTATTTGGACATATACCTATTGTCCTTGCAAACTATCAAATGGATTTATAAATAATAAATATTATGTTATATCTCAGAAAGATAAAACATCTAAGCCAATGTGGACTCACTCTCATCAGGACTCACTCATTGGATTTTTCCAGTTAATTGTGCCCAGTATTATTTGAGCATTTGAATTTCGAGATTAGAGATTGACGTTTTAACATAGAAACGTAAGAATGGATGAACAGACAAACAGAAACCCTTTTGTCTACTACTATTAGGCGTTGAGGCCAGTCGTGGCGCAGACGCACAAGAGAGTGACTGTAAACGCGACAGGTTGTAGGATTAATTCCCACTCGAAGAAACGAAATAATCAACATTTTAATTCTGTAAGCTCTGTCGAGGCAAATCGTGTGTTCCACCACTTAACACGTAATGCCTTCAAAATTCAGCGGAAAATGATAAGCGGAGTGTCTTAACACTAGTCTCCCCCTGTCTACCCTGCTACTGCTGAAAGAAAAAATAATATTGGTAGCTATATACCAAACGCTACGTCGAATAGGATATAAACAACTTGGCAATAACACAATCTGAAATATGGGTACTCCGAGGATGTGGTAGGTTAATATTTACGGTCTTAATGGACGATTTCGATACGCCCAAATGGTACATTAAGATCTATGAGAAATGCGAGTCTCGGCTTGGCCAATAACAGCACATATTATAGCCTCGAAGATCATAGAAAGCCAGTTCAGATATTTACATTATTCAGTTAATATTACTATATAACTTTCATAACCGTAATTTTGTACCCTGACTAATTTGTGTGTTGGTCTAGTGGTGCTTACCATATTGGATGTGGGTTTAATCTTTACAGGGGAAAGTAAAAATTTAAAATACGCAGTATTTCCTGGGATATGTACCTACATATGCAAAAGAATTTACTTCGCTATATGCTTAAAAAATTCTATAAATCAATATTAATTCAGTTACATTATAGCGATGCTTATAAGTTTTTTTTTTATTGGAGATATACAAATTTCCACCATCTCACCAGGTGGTAAGTGACGATGCGAACGATGTTGGAGCATGTTAACCTACAAAGTGAACATACTCCTTGTACATTGTATTTTTACTCCACTTTCATTGTATTTTGGAAAAAGTCCAAGTTATACTTAGCGGGGAACAGTTAGGCAGGCACTCTTTAGCTGTTCGCATTAAGAAAGTGGAGACGAAGAGCTGCGTACGATAAGGAGGTATACCGACGACATTTGGTTGAAATTCCAGCCCACGTTTAGTGCCCTCCAGATGGAAAGGAGAAGAGGGTACTAGGTAATGCACCGCTGCTGCACACTCTCCGAAATGTATTCTATAGAATACCGACAATCAAGCTAGCTACTTTACGTCGCAGGCTTTGCAACTTTGCCTCAATAATCGCTGCGTCGCCAATGAGCTTCTTGCCGCGATTTTCAATCGAGTCTTAGGTTGCTAGCTGATATTTAGTAGATTTGTCAGTTGCTTTTTTGCCATAATACATGAAAAAAATGTACATCAAAATATTTTTAACTCAATTAGGAGGTAATTTGGAGAAAAATCATCATTTGCATTCACTTGAAATCCAAATAATATAAAAATCAAATCAATAAATCTTTAAAAATATACAAATAGTAGACATTTTAAACTGAATTAATTATTGGAGACTCCAACAAGCGTTTAAAAGCGAGTCCTCGGTTATCCAACTTTAACTTTACAATGGATGCCACTCAATTGAATCCTCGCCGTCCTCGTTCCATCGCTATTGCAATCTGCGGCTAGATCCAGCTCTGTCAATCGGATAGATCCCATGAATAAGTCCTAAAGCAATATAACTATCATATAACAATATTAAACTTTAAACTGACATATTTGTAAAATATTATTTATTCAATCAATCAATCAATCAGCTTCACGCTGTATCCCGCACGCAGCAGGGTAGGCAGAGGGAACCTAATGTAAATGTGAACACTCCGTTACCCACTTTCTGCCTAAGTCTGGAGACAATACGTGTTGAGTGGCAGAACTCAACGCCGCGCTTAACCTCGACACCAGAGCGAAGAAATGGAAATTTAAATTTAAGTAAATATTTCATCTCTTCGAGTGGGGATCGTACCCACAATCAGTCGGTTTTACAGTCACACCTCGTGCCGCTGCGCCACGACCGGCCTCATATTATTTATTACTAACCCATTATCATGTATATATTGTATTGATTTTTATTTTATAGGTGAAGGCAGTGTTTTAAAGAGACAGTATTTGAAAGATCCATCTTTGACATGTATTTTTCTGTTGTGTAACATTATCTTTTTTTACAGAACAGTCTTCTTTTTTGTGTTTTTTTTCTTTCCTTACAACGTGACATTGGCGAAGTGATTAGAGCTCAACTTGCACGCTCAAAACGCAATTAACTAAGAACTGAATATAACTGTTACTAGAAAAATAATCAATATCTTATTTTTCGTGTAATAATATTTTTCAATCCTCTCATAGGGATATACGGGGTGAATGAAACTGTAATTTATTTGTATCTATTCTCGCCGGCAACTTTATTTGAACGCAGTTCAGAGCTGCATCCGGGGGGAAATGAGGAACATGTATTTTATTATACATAATATAGAAAAGCTGATATTTTATTATTGTAAAAATATACCGTGTGATGCTAAAGTAACTTGTGAAATATATTTGACTGTGATAGCTTTTGGTTCTATTATTTATTGATCATTTCAATTGACTTCATACGTCGCTCAAATATAACATTTAAATTATTTTATATATTTTTTATTTTCCCGCATTCAGCATGCAGCTGGGGTAGGCAGAGGGAGCCCAGTGTTAATATACTCCGCTCTCCATCTTCCACCGAATTGAGGCTTTGCGTGTCGAATGGCAGAACTCAATGCCGCGCTTTAGTTACCAAAGAGAAGATAAGAATTTATTAAATATTTCATTTCCTCGGGTGGGAATCGAATCCACAACCTATATATATTATTAATAGAAATCATGTTAATAAATATAAAATTCCGTTGTCATTTTTGTATCAAATAGCAGCAAGATATATAGGACATTTAAGTTTTTCTATAATGCAGGCAATGTACTCGGTCCATGAAAGAGGTTACGGGCTATACGAGATTTTTATCTACAGAAACCCCAGAGGGATATCCCGACGTCGACGCGACGAAAATTCTGAAAATCATTTGAGCTGCATCCGATTTCTTCGATACATTTGTACTTTATACAGACAGAAAATTCACTTACTGTAACACTTTGATATTTATCTTATTATCTATACATGTAATAAAACAGTAAAAAAAATTGTCTGTGCATTTATTATTTTTGACTGAAATGAATAGAGGGAGGGACACTTAAAAAGAATAATGGAAAGCAAAAAAATATATATTTTTTGTCTGACTGTATGTATGATCGTTTCAACTCAAGGCATGTGTTTGTCTGCAAATATATAAATTCGAAAGTAACGTTGTCGTCGTCATCTGTCTGAACATGGAGACTTTATTATTTCTAACATTTAAAATTTTATTTCCCTTACTTATGTCAAATCATAATTCTTTTTCGGCTTACTTTGATAGTTTGGGCTTATTTTTTTTACTAATCCTATCGAAAACTGAAGCAGGTTAGCAGGTGAGCAGGGAATAATTTCATACATACTCTCATATATTTAACAAATATTCGTGTACTTCGCGGGCGAAGCCGCGCGTGTCTGCTAATATTGTCATATGATTATATTTGCAAATTGTATTAAAAATGAACTCAAACTTCTTCTAACTTATATATTTAGAGTTTATAAATATTTCTATTCAACAAATCTCTGTCAGTTTGTTACACATTTTATAAGCTAAAATATAATATGGGCTCAATTAATTATTGAATTAACTTTAAATTTACTTATCTCTAGTCTATATATTAGAGGGAAAATATCAAGAAATTAAGATAAATTTCTGCGTTAATCTTAGTTACTGAATATCAAGAAATCCACGCTTTTATTTTAGAAATTCTTGTTGTACCTTAAGTAAGATAAATTGCGATGAAAAGTTTATATGAAACTGAGAAGGAAATGAAGACAGTTGTGAGTATATTAAGAAAATCCAATATAACATTATTTGGTCGTAAGGTAAGAGGATGATTTTCAATTTAATTTAAATTGTTATTTAATTATTTTAGCTGTACGCTGTATCCCGCTCATATCACAGTAATCAGAGGAAACCTGAGAACCTAGACTTAAGACACTCTGTTCTCATTAAGACACTTCCGTTCTCCACTTTCCACCGAATTTTGGATTGCGCATTGCATGTTGAGTGGCCCTCTTGTGTTTGGAAATTTGCAAATACTTAAAATTTTATTACATTATTAGTTAATAAACAAAAATTCTACCGATAAGTATCAAAATACCAATATCTTCCATTTTATTCCGTAGTAAAATAAAGGGTACTCATATTTACAAGAATAAAAATCAAATACAGTATTACAGTGAATCCAGAACAACAAAACCTCAAGATAAGTGGCCATCAAGATCTTACAAGTCTCGAGCAGACGACCGAGTTGAACGTTAATATTGACTCTACTGTTTCCGCTCAGAGCACTGTATTGCAAAACCCTTCAAGAGAACAGCCACATAAATGTACAACCGATATTAAACACACAGTACTATGATCGGTTGCTATTAAACAAGTAGAATATACAAGAAGTAAAGTAGAAAAGCGCTGTCTACAGCGAATCGATTTGTTTTTTCAGCTTCACGCTGTATCCCACATATAACAGGGTAGACTGAGAGAAACTAGTGTTAAGACTTTCTGTTCTCCACTTTCTGTCGAAATTTCGAGGTATTGCATATTGAGTCATGAGTGGCCCAACTCAACGCCCCGCTTTTACTGTGACGCCAGAGCGAAGAAATAAAAATATTAATAAATTAAAATTAATTCCACCGAGTAGGAATCGAATTCACGATCGTCATTATAGTCACACGCCTTTGCCTCAGGCCTCAAGCCTCTATCGAAAGCCTATATCGAAAGTTAGACAATAAACTACCGACGTAAGAGAGATTCCCTTAAGCCGACAAAGTTTCCCTTGTTTAAATTTATACGATAACTATAATATCGTTGTAAACATCCGAAGCAGCTTACGGTCGTACTAGAGTGCACAGAGTAGTTGTCAAACTCAATATATCCAAATTGGTTTGCAAAGTGTAGTTGATGTTACGGAACCGGGCTCTCGAGCCATATTAAATTTACAGCAGGTTTTTAGTGATCAGAATAATATTGGTACGTAATTAAGCGCTCGTATCCGGTAATATTGTCATATTAGTGGTAATTATGCAAATTATATTATATTTGCAAATTACATTCCAAATGAATACAAACTTATTCTAACTTCTCAGAGACAATAGGATTTCTGTATTTATATATTTATAGTTTATAAATATATAAACCCAAAGCGAGGCCAGTCGTAGCGCAGCGGCACGAAGTGTGAATGTAAAATCGACTGGTTGTGGGTTCGATCCCCACTCGAGGAGATGAAATATTTACTTAAATTTATATTTCCATTTCTTCGCTCTGGTGTCGAGGCTAAGCGCGGCGTTGAGTTCTGCCACTCAACACGCAATGCCTCCAGAATTCGGAAGAAAGTGGGGAACGGAGTGTCTTAACACTAGGTTTCCTCTGCCTTGCTGTGTGCGGGATACAGTGTCAAGCTGATTTAAATTTAATTTTAATTTTAAATATTTATTCAACAAATCTCTGTCAGTTTGTAACACATTTTATACGCTAAAATATAATATGAGTTCAATTAGTTCTACGGATACATTGATGTAACACTAACTAATGAAAGTAATGTATTTATACAGTCACATGTAGAAAATGTTGATTGTAAGTTAAATTTACAAAATATAACCCCAGAGATAGTGGTTCTCCCAGTAATACATAGTTTAGAGCCTTAAAAAAAATACATGATATTTTTTAATAAAATTAACAGCAGAAGCCCAATTAGAATTTTCTTTTAACAAATTATCGTCTGTTGAAGATAAAACAATTATGATTATCCGAATCATTCTCCGTGACTGTGCCATCATTGAATTATTTTTTGTTAAATATAAAGAAAATTTAAAGAGCAAAAATTTGAAATTTGAAATTCAGTGTCAGTCATATTAAATAATTAATTAATAGTTCTCAGTATAATAATAAAATAATTAAAAAACCTTTTGCAAAAAAATTTTTTTCAGTTTTACGTTGTAGCAGGGTAGGCAGAGGGAATGTAATGTTAAGACACCCTGTTTCTTGAGTGGAAGGGAGGGAACCTAGTGTTCCGCTTTTGAGAGGCGAAACTTAACGCCACGCTTTGTCTTGTTACCGGAACCAAGAAATAAAAATAATATATTTTCCGGAGTAAAATTCAAACCCACAACCGAAGCGTTTACAGTGAGATTCTGAGAGCTGTGCTGCTGCGCTACCGCGGCCTGATAGTGCTATATAAAATCATAGGGAGTAAAGAGAAATAAAGCTTTGGAGTCAACAGTGTTTCAAATAAATGTAGAGACATTTCTACTCTATTTCTTTTGCAGTTATTTTAGTTGGTTATTGTGTGAGCTCGCAGCACTTAGCCACAAGTACAGCGAACTACACTCAATAAGTAATTATATGAACTTCATACAGAATTTTGTTTGGCATTTCCCAAGGGTTCCAAAGCGTATTATTTATATAAAAGTAGCTTTATGCTTTGTTTTAAAAAAAGGAAAAATTAATTGAAAATTATATTTTTTTCGATAAATTTTCATTTATTTGAACTCGTTGATTCAAATATTTTTTTTACCTCTGGCCTCTAATCTATAAAATTATATAGATTAGAGGCCAGTCGGGGCGTAGGGGCACAAAGTGTGACTGTAAAACCGACTGGTTGTGGATTCGATCCCCACTCGAGGAGATAAAATATTTACTTAAATTTATATTTCCATTTGTTCGCTCTGTTGTCGAGGCGAACCGCGGCCTCCAGAATTCGACAGAAAGTGTCTTACACTAGGTTCCCTCTGTCCACCCTGTTGTGTGCGGGATACAGCGTTAAGGTGATTTATTTTTATTTTTTATACAGATTTATTACAAGTAAAAATATGCTACTTTATAACAATAAATAGATCGTCGCAGGCTGAAAACTTAGGCCGATCGTGCCTTTCTATAGTTTATTCCGCGCTCTCCCTTACACCCTCGGTTCAGGCGGAACGTGACAATGTGCTTGCAGACGGCGTTCATCTATATATATAAAAGGATTTGTGCTGACTGACTGAGGTAAGACGCACGCAGAGCCGTAACCGCTGATGGTAGAAACGAAATGAAATTTGGGCAGATGTTTATTTTCATATTCTGGACATCCACTAAGAAGGGAATTTGAAAAATTTTAACCCTAAATGGATGAAATAGGGGTTGAAAGTTTGTATGGAAAAAAAAAATAATCTGTACCGATTTTTATAAAATGTGAAAATCAGACTCTTAAAAATATTTCATTGAATACGTGTTTCATGGTTTTTAAGAATTCATTCCCTAAGGGCTCAAATAAGGGGTTGAAAGTTTATATGGAAAAATCTTTAAATTGCCAACGATTTTTATAAAAGAATAAATTCAGACTTTTAAAAATATTTTATTGAACACGTGTTTCGTGGTTTTTTTAGAATTCACTCCTAATAAGCGGGCGAAGCCGCGCGCGCCCTCTAGTCTATTTATAAGACGTTATCACGTCATTACTTTTTACATCGGATTAATATGTAATATACATATAATTTATTAATATGATAATGATAGTTTTCTTTTACTTAAGACGGAATTAACAGATTATATCACTCGAATTTAGATAAATATACACTTAAAATGAGTGACATAACCTCATTTAAATACAAAACTACGAAATATAATTGAATTTGAATATTTAAATGCTGCATTTCGTTTATTTATACCGCAATTTGTTCGCTGTTTGTGAATAAATTGATGAATTCGATTTAATATTCATAATATAATGATTATGTCATATAGATTTTGTATATAACTTAAATTGCATTGTTATTATTAAGTGTGGGTTAATTTAAATATATTTATATTTTATAGGTATATATAAAAAAATAATTAAATCAACTTCACGCTGTATCCCGCACACAGCAGGGTAGGAGGTATGCGTGCTGAGTGGCGGAACTCAACGCCGCGTTTTGCCTCGACACCAGAGAGGAGAAATGATTATATAAATGTAAACAAATATTTCAGGGCCTGAGGCCAGTCGTGGCGCAGCGGCACAAAGTATGACTGTAAAACCGACTGGTTGTGGGTTCGATCCCCACTCTAGGAGATGAAATATTTACTTAAATTTATATTTCCATTTTCGTCCCTCTGGTGTCAAGGTAAAGCGCGGCGTTGAGTTCTGCCACTTAACACGTACAGCGTGAAACTGATTTATTTTTTAACAAATATTTCACTTCCTTGAGTGAGGATCGAACCCACAACCGATTCACCCACCACAGTCGATTTTACAGTCACACTTTGTGCCTCTGCGCCACGACTGGCCTCGAGGTATATACATAAATTAAAAATTTTGAAATTCTGTAAAAAAGTTTATAATAATTATAAATACAATAAATATTTTATATTTATTGTATACCTATCATAATGCGTTGTATCTCAATTAGATCCATATGAAATACGTTCAAATAGTGAACTCTACCATCCTACTGTATGGTAGAGTAACAAAGGAGCGTGGTAAGACAATATAGCGCGAGTCCAATTAGGGAAATAATAATTACAAGTCTGACAATATGGAATTGAAGGCATTTATTCTTGCATAAGATTTCATGAGATGTAATGATTAAATAAATATACATTTCTTATTAGCTTCGAGCTGTATTCCGCATACAGCAGGGTAGGCGGAGGGAACCTAGTGTTAAGACACTCCGTTCTTCATTTTCTGTTTCTCATTTTCATTTTCGAATTTTGGGCACATAGCGCAGTAGTACGGTGGAAATTGTGTCCCCAACCAATTGTAAGACCAGTCATGGAGCAGAGGCACAAGTGTATGACTATACACTCGACTGGTTGTGGGTTCGATACCACTCTAGGAAATGAAATATTTAATATTTTCATTTTTTCGCTCTGGCGCCAAATAAAAGCCACAAAGGCAAAATAAACTTTTATATTATTAATTATAAACCATTCATCATTTGGCTAAATTCTTATTTATAGTATTGTTCTTATCACATTAAACGTTTTATATCGTTAAATTCTTAAATACCACTTAGACAATCAGAATCAAACAAGAAAGACTATCACCTCGTAATTTAACATAATATCAAGTTAATTAAAATGTTTATATCTGAAAGTAAAGTTAAGGCCGTCGTGGCGCAGGGGCAGATGAGTGTGATTGGAACGAGACGGTTGTGGGTTCGATCCCCCCTCGAGGAAATTATTTATTATTTATTAATATTTATGAATCTCTGTTCCACACTTTACGGAAATTTTCAAGGCATGGAGTGGTGGAATGCAACGATATACTTCTGCCTTGGTATCAAAGCGGAGAAATTAAAATATTAATATATAATAATTGATTTCTCCGAGTGAGAATCGAACCCCCAACTGTTACAGTCCCACACTTGTGATTCTGTGCCATGACGGCCGCTTGAATATATAATGTAATAATAATTCTTTGTATATCAACAGCACACGCCCCATTTTTCGCTTTCCGTCCAAGACTTATAAATCGCTCTAAGCTCTGAGTTCGATCTTGAGATGGCGTTTTTATTCATTATTTATTATGTATTAATGAAAACGGCATCTCAATATCGTCCTCAAGATCGATGTCAGAATCGAGAGCGGCTTATAAGTACGGGCCTAAGTTACTGTTCTCAACACTGCTCTTAGCATTACCGGCGGCGAATGGGAATCGAATCCACAACGCATTAACACAGGCAAGATAATTTCTATAACTTTAGATACTTATATATTTAATATTTTATTCGGGTACAAGTGATAAACTTCTACGTTCATCCATTTTATCTTGCGTTTACTTTTTATGGTTGGCAATAAAACATCAGTTGCTAAGAACGATCTTACACGGTACTTTAGAATTGATGAGGAATCCCGTTGCGATTGAACATTTAATTGCTCTCCTTTATTGACTTTCGGGATTCTTAATTTTTAAGTAGTGAACTTGGTCTATTACTTTCTAGTCGATATGGAGTAGAGAGGAACGTGTTATCCATTTGAATATAGTTTTCGTGTATGAAATGTATGTTTTTTGTAAAATATTTTTTATTAAATAAATAGTAGGCAGGCTAGGCAGTCCTTAAGACTGTTATTCTATCTCTTATTGGCTTTTTAGGCAGTCGGGTCCTTTTTAGGGTTCCGTACCCCAAAAGGTAAAAATGGAACCCTTATAGGATCACTTTATTATCCGTCTTTCAAGAGCATGTGTCTGGAGATCGTGTGGATGTGTTGATCTTAAATTAATGTCAAATATTCAGGACTACGTCCCTTGAAGCACAGAAAAAGTCAAGCTTATTCTGAAAAAGTCAACGCTATCAAAATATACAAGCGTTTTTTATCGTTTGTGCTGCATTTTGTATAAAATTCGCGGCGTAATGAAAAGCTATACTTGCTGTAAAAATAAAGGAAAAATGCAAAAAGTGGAAAGTTAAAGATATTTCATTAAAAGAAAAATCATTACAAACTTATAATTGTAGTTCATTTCAAACAAAATGAGTGGACCCGTCCGCAAACTTAAGATGATATTTCAATTTCAAATGATACTTTCCGTTGATATACAATCCAGAAATTGGTACGGAACCCTCTTTATGCGAGTTTGGCTCGCATTTGACTGGTGTTTTGTATGTTTTTTTTTCATTGGAATTGCGCTGCGTAATATATTAGAATTAGAACAAGCAATTCAGATTATTTAATAATCGTGTAGTAGAACTAGGACTAGGAGGGGGAAAACATTTTTTGGTGGCTATAGCCACCACACACACACACACACACCACCACAACCATATCAAAATGAAATAAAAAGATTTATAAATGGGGCATTCTACGCGAAGCGGACAGGTAAAAAAAGTCGGTGTCTGCGGTTTTTTTATTTTTTAATATCTTATGAGTTATGACTTATCTATATGAGATAAGAGAGATTTAATTTCCTAACAATAATTAAAGATTTCCGTTAGGTGGTCACTTTTAATTAAGTAAAATACTATTAAAAAGCTCATTTAATAAGGAATCTGTTCCACTACTATATCTATTTATTTATTGATTTCTTATTAATACTGGATTGGATGGAGATATGAAAGAGTGCATGTCCACCAGTCACTCACGACTTCGAGTCTCCATAATTCCTAAACTGAAGACTGCACTATCAAAATATTCAGCAATTCAGCACTATCAAAATATTAAAAAAATAATCAAAATCGGAGACCTCGACTCTTTTTACCTGACCGCTTCGCGTGGAATGCCTCAAATATAATTAGCCCACGGGCGTTTGATGGGTGTAAAACAAAGGAAGCACGACGATTCGAATGGATGTTATTCTCTCTAAAGAATATATAAATTGGTTTTGTTTCGGAATCTCGAATTCATTAGATATTATTTAAAATTAAAATGAAACAAAAAATCAGCTTTACGTTGTATCTCGCACACAGCAGGATATGTAGAGGGAACCTAGCGTTAAGACACTCCGTTCCCTCTTTCCGCCAAGTTCTGGAGGCATTGCGTGTTGAGTGGCGAAACTCAACGCCGCGCTTTGCCTCGACACCAGAGCGAAGAAATGAAAATATAAATGTAAATAAATATTTCTTTTCTTCGAGTGGAGATCGAACCCACAACCAGTCGATTTTACAGTCACACTGTGCTCCTGCGCTACGACTGGCCTTATTCAAAATTATAACGTATAATGTAAGGATATTTGGTATGTTTCTAATTACTTAGTTCTTATATAAAGATATTTCCAAGCTGAAGTTGACCTCATTATTAATAAATACAGGTAGGCATCATAATAAATCTTTGGTAACAATTGTTGAGAAATGTTTATTAATTATTTAGTTTCAATTCTCAAACACTAAATGAAGATTCTTCATTTCTCACAACACTATAGCGTCGGCTTTAATAACAGGGTTTCAGTAAAGGACTACAGGATAGACAGAATGACAAATTAGAAAAGCGAGAATTAAACTTGACACCACTAATACGATGTTGCTTTAAATAGAAACTACTTCACAAATACGCAAGATTGAGCTTAATATTGAATCAGGCGCTTAATTCTGTAACAATTTGGTGTTTTTATACAGTACGGAGTTGAGTTCCGCCGCTCAAACCCTCGTAAATCCCCGGAAAGTGGGAAACGAAATGTCTTCTAGTTAGTTTAGTTTTAGTAAGCCCTATTCTGCTATTTGAGGGATACAGTGTAAACTTAACTTAAAAAAAACATTAACAGGTTTTAAGTAAATTATAATATGATTAAGGGAGGATTCACACTATAGTGCCAGTCACGGTCCGATCTCATATTCTTGTTTAAGAATTAATTCTCATATTCGTGATTGCACCGGAAGTCAACAGAACGAATAGTATGAATATCCTCATTGTTTCTCATATAAAAATATTTTTTATAGACCGAGATCGGACCGAGAAAGAACCGTGACAAGTGCTACAGTGTGAATCTTGCCTTAATGTCCTGTACCAAAATGACGCGATGAAGATAAATTTGTAGTATCTTTTGAACGTTTTAATTAAGAGAAGCCTTTTTATGTTAAATAAAACGCGTAGTACTTCCACTTCTAATTAGAACAATGCGCCTGATTAAAAAAGTAGCTATAAAAATATGGGTTTTACTTACTTTTAGTGTGAGAAATTAGGTAACTAATTAATTATATAAGATAAGTAAATTTAATAGTTAATTTTAACATTTGTTATCTTTTTTTTACTAAAAAGAAAGAACCTTTTTTTCCGTTTGAGAAAACAAATTTCGTCATCAAGCGTCTTAAAGCATTTTTTTTTGGTTTTATTGAATGTATATGGAAGGTCGGTAAGAAATTTATTCTTCCAAAAGAATAACGTATATTTTGATCGAAAATATCTTTTATCTGCTTATAAAAGTAATTAAAATTATTACTTTTTTATTATTAAACAGTGGCAACGTGTAACTTTGTACGCGTGGACTTTTTGACCATTTTCGTACTACTTCCATTTCTAGTTACGATCCGTTCCCATTAAAATTTAGGGCACAAAATCTATAAAGATGGCAATTGCTGGAGAAAGAAAAAGTAATCCGAGGATAAATAATACTTATAGCTGTACCATTTACGTTCAATCTGGTCAATGGCCTCAAATCTCAATAATTTTTATTTGCTGACGAAAACAGATCCTTAATATTTTTTTATTATTAAAAAAATCAGCGTGACCCTGAACTACTTTTACTTAGCTTGATTGTTGTAGATATATGTCTGTCTTCGAAGTTTACAGTCTAGATCCTGCCTAGGCTTAATTACGAGTATATGAAATAGCAGTTATATTCTAGAGGCCAGTGGTGGCGCAGTGGCACGAGGAGTGACTGTAAAACCGACTGGTTGTGGGTTCGATCCCCACTCGAGGAGATGAAATATTTACTTAAATTTATATTTCCATTTCTTCGCTCTGGTGTCGAGGTTAAGCGCGGCGTTGAGTTCTGCCACTCAACACGCACGCGCCTCCAGAAATCGGCAGAAAGTGGGGAACGGAGTGTCTTAACACTAGGTTGCCTCTGCCTACCGTGTGCGGGATACAGCGTGAAGCTGATTTAATTTTTTTAATTTAAGTTATATTCTAAGCCATTCAAGAGTTCCACAGATGTACGCGTACAAGCAGACAAACCTACAAACGAGTTTGTTATTTTGTCCGTCTGCTCATAGATATGCAATTATATGTATATATTTTTTCATTAATCATTAATTAGGTTTTCTACTTATATTAAAAAAACCGGTGAAGTGCGAGTCTGACTCACCAACTGAAAGTTCCGTACCAATCTCAGGATTGTAGGTCCACGGGAAGTACGCTATAAGTTTTGATTGTTTCATATAATATACGGCAAAATCGATTCCTACATGTTTATTTCCTTTGATTGTGTGGACTTAGAAGCTTGATTTTTCTGTATATTAACGGACCATAGACCTAAATATATCATCTTAATTTTAGCTCGATACCTATAGATAGACGACGATAAAATGATCCTATAAGGATTCCATTTTTACCTTATGAACTACGGAATCCTAAAAATGATTTAAAAGGTTTACAGTTAAAATTAGCTTATGCCTAAATAAACATTTAATTAAGTTACAGAACACTTTTTTAATTCGTTTTTATCCAAACTTTCTGAGAAAGTTAAACTAGCTCTTACGAGTGTACCACGATTAAGAATAGACAAAAATTTATTAATTTAATTTTAAAATGATTTTCCAACAAAATATACTGTTCGTATTTATTTTTTTAGCAATCACACACACATATATATATATAAAGATAAAATCAAGATATCTATAAATTGAAAATTATTGATAGTTTCTATTTACAGAACCGATTTTGACGATTCTGTTTATGAAAACTGGTGCCTCCCGTGTGGTCCTATTTTAATTTGGTCCATTTCTGACAGGTTCCTATTATGGTATCTATGAGAAAATCACATAAGTATTAAATTTGCATTGCATTAAGTATGTGCATGAAAAATGGACGAATAACTCAATATCACGCCAACCGACTATGATGGTTCTTTTTTTATTGGAAAGGATACACTTCAAGGGTAATTTGTTCAAAGTATGGTTAGGTTCCGATTATACGATCCAATTGAAATTGAAGAGGTCGGTTTTTTTTTTGGTAAAAAAATATAATTACGTTATCATAAATGAAAATATATTGGAAAATTCAAATTATAATATGAAGCTTTGGACTTGCTTGTTTTCCGTAAATGATAAGTATTCTTTTTTGTACAATTTAATAGTTATAAGTTCAATTCTCTCTATTGTGAACGAAATTTTCTACAGAGTGTGAAATTTATAGTCTTTTGCTCACCAGTAAAAAAACTTAAGATTCTGAAAGAAAAAATCACTTAAACATATAAATGTATATAAAATGTCTTTAAATATAAATCTTATGATAATCTACCTGCGATAATGTATTTTCCGTAATTAGACCAACAAAAGCATTCAGAGCGAATGAGCTGAATAATGCCGATTGAATTGACGTAACCACTCAACAATTTTATTTGTATAAAATAAATCAATTTAACCTTACCACTTCTCTCTGTTATAGAAAATATATATATTATAAAAGACCTTATAATAATAAATGATAATTACGCATATGTACGTATGTCGTATATGTATTGAGGCCAGTCGTGACGCAGCACGAGCGAGCGACTGTAAAGGCGACAGGTTGTGGGTTCGATCCGTACTAGTCGAGAATGATATTTAGATTTCCTCGCTCTGGTAACGAGGCAAAGCGCGGCGTTTAGTTCTGCCACTCAACCCGCATATTATGGGACTATGTTATTATATTTTTTGTTGTATAATTAATATTAGTTTTGATTTTTTTTTATTTTTTTATATATAAAATATGATGTGATTATACAGAATGAAAGCGTCTGCGCTCCTTTTACGAAAGCAGCATATAGAGAAAAATATTTCAAACCTATACCTAAAGAAATTAATCAAGATACCTCAACAGTATAGACGTAGGATTTTTTTTCATTTCACGATGTTTATCCATACCTGTATTTCGTGTAACGCAGTTACACGAAGATGCGAATAACGTATATGCATACTACTACAAAAATATTTTCTATGTTTCTCTTTATATTTTATTTCGATATTATTAAGGTTTGACATTATTGAAATATCAAATTATCTAAAAACATACCAACATATTCTTCTAGAGTTAATTCGGTCCTAATATATATATTTCCACAGAAATATCGTCTTTTTAATATCAGCATAGAAAATATATATATATATATATATATATATATATATATATATATATATATATATATATATATATATATATATATATATATATATATATCCAAACTTTCTGAGAAAGTTAAACTACCTCTTACGAGTGTACCACGATTAAAAATAGACAAAAATTTATTAATTTAATTTTAAAATGATTTTCCAACAAAATATACTGTTCGTATTTATTTTTTTAGCAATCACAGACATATATATATATATATATATATATATATATATATATATATATATATATATATATATATATATATATATATGTCTATGTGTATATATAGCTGAAATTACCCTTGAAGTGTATCCTTTCCAATAAAAAAAGAACCATCATAGTGGGTTGGCGTATTGAGTTATTCGTCCATTTTTCGTGCACATACTTAATGCAATGCAAATTTAATACTTATGTAATTTTCTCATAGATACCATAATAGGAACCTGTCAGAAATGGACCAAATTAAAGTGGGACCACACGGGAAGCACCAGCTTTCAAATAAAAACAGAATCGTCAAAATCGGTTCGGTAAATAGAAATTATCAATAATTCACAAGTACTGTGTTATGATATCGTCACAATAATTTAAATTATTTATAGATATCTTGATTTTTCTAAGAATAGAATAATTGTTTATGAACATCGCTTGAGTGCATTCTATTAGTATCAATTTTCTTCGAAACAACGTGAAGTGGCAAGGCGAAAATTTGCAAGATAGGGCTATGTATATATAGAATTTTAGTTAATTAAAATTAATTTCATTGAAGTATAGCGGTGGAACGCTGTTTACATATCTCTCTCCAAGCATATGTATATGGGTTCAATCATAGTCTGTTTTGTAGTACATAATATACGATACTTTTTTTATTTTTTTTTATTTATTTGATTTATATACGATACTCGTATAATAAAGAATATGTATATAGCTTACTTTTTCCTATTTTTTTTATGGAAAAGGACAAGGCAAACGAGCGTTCGGGTCACCTGATGGTAAGTGATTACCGCCGCCCACGGCCCCGTGCAACACCAGAGAAGCTACAGGTGCGTTGCCGGCCTTTAAGGTGGAGATAGACGCGCTTTTTGAAGGTACCCATGTCATATCGACCTGGAAACACTGCCGCTGGTAGGCCATTCCACAGTTCCGTGGTGCGTGGAAGGAAGTTCCTACGAAACCGCACAGTAGTGGATTGCCACGTATCCAGGTGGTGTGGATGATATTGCAGCTTATGTCGTACTGTGTGGTTAGAAAATTCGGCGGCAGTTAACAGGTTAAACAGTTCTTCAGAACACTCCCCATGATAAATGCGATAGAGAACGCACAGCGAGGAAACGTCTCTACGCAAAGCCAAAGTATCAAGCCTTTTTCCTAAAATCAGCCTCACGCTGTATCCCGCATACAGCAGGGTACGCAGAGGGAACCTCGTGTTAAGACACTCCGTTCCCTACTTTCCGCCGAGTTCTGGAAATTGCGTGTTGAGTAGCGGAACTCAATATCGCGCTTTGCCTCGATATAATATATGTATGTATATTATACTTATAAAGATATGTAGAGATTCATAACTTATATTGATTTGCTACCTATCGTGCTACACGTAATGGTTGTGGGGGAATTTCGCTCGATGTATATTTATATAAGAAATATATATTTTTATTTAGTTAGAAATCGTATAAAAATGTTTACATCAGAAATTATTTCACAATATAGAAATATTATATTAATTTAATACAAGATTTTTATATAAGTACGTATTTTTATTTATTGCATTATTTTTTTTAAAAATACGGAAGACTGAAATAAAATATATGAACAGAAACTATATAAAGTAAAACAAACTTTGTATAGTTTCTGTTCATATTTTTTCTTCTTCTTCTTGTCCTTGTTTCTTCTTCTTTCTTTTTAGGTTTCGGTATCTCAAAAACATAAAACCCTTGTAGGAACATTTTTTGTACGTCTGTTTGTCTATCAAGACCACGTATCGCAAAATGAAGATATCAAGCTGAAGTTAATATCAAATATCCAGGTTTATGGTCCGGTCGGGC
>JAATLQ010034690.1:24623-51076 GCA_013421005.1 Heliconius erato x Heliconius himera
ATATATATATATATATATATATATATATATATATATATATATATATATATATATATATATATATATATATATATATATATTAACATATATTTTATGTATTTCATGCGTGCGACTCTAAACACGAAAGGTTCAGTTCCCACTCGAGGAAATAAAATATTAAATATTTTCATTTTCTCGCTCTGGTAAAGAAGCAAAGCCTGTCATTGAGTTCCACCATTCAACACGCAAAATCTCTAGAATTATGTGGAATGTGGGAAATAGAAGTGTCTTTACGAGAACGGATTGTCTTAACACTGGGTTTCCAGGTTTCATCTGCGAACCCTGCTATGTGCAGGATACAATATGAAGATAAAAAAGGGTAGAACTCAACGCCGTGCTTTGTCTTCTTCCTAGGACGAGGACATGATAATATAGAAAACCCTCGATTTTAAATCGAATCCACAACCATCGCGTTTGCGCTAAAACGGTATTTCACTGCACTACGACGACACCAGAAAAACACGTTACACTGTTGTATTAAACATATAAGGTATAATATATGTATATAAAAACATATTACTATTTATTCATGTATTTGTAAGAAGATATAATTAATATATACTTACAAATGTCATATTAATGGAAGACAAGTATTTAAATATTTTCAAAGGAATATTGATTATTATTATATTTACCTCAAAAAAGCAATTTGTGCACTTTATTTACATGACTTTATTCCCTCGAGTTGAGAAAGTTTTTGCTTTTTATGTCGGGACCTCATTTTAAAAGCCTTCTCGCATTCGCAGGGTTACTGAGCCCGTACTATTTATATTATTTAAATAATATTTTACTATTATATTATATTCGTTCTAAAGAACTTAGAAATTAAAGATTTTTCATCTGCATGCATTTCCCTTATTCTACAGTAGTAAGAGACTACATAATGATATGTTCCGTCGAGTAGCGGAACCTTGTGACATACTTTAACGTAACCTAGTTTAAATAAGACTAATGTTTTAAATATAAACATTAAATGTAGTTACTAAAGAAGATCGTCATTATTATCTTTCAAATATATATCTTTATTAGAGACCTACCACGCGGCTTCGCCCGTTCAATTCTATTGTTATATTTTAGTTAAATTATATAAAGACTTTACATATATCCTACTGTAAAGTTTCATCGAAATCCGTGCAGTAATTTTTGCGTGAAAGTGGAACAAATATCCCTCACAAACGTTCATATACATAATATTAGTATTACAATGGTGAAAATATTATAAATTTGATTTAAAAAACATATTGCAGAAAACGAACCCATTACCATATAATAAAACTTTAGTTATCACAAGATTCAGATTTAATAGGAAGAACAAACTTTCAACATAAAGTCTTATTAAAACGACAATCCATTATGTGAAGCACAGTTTATAAGTTTCGCTTCTTTAATTGAAATAGTTTCGAATCTTTTAAGAACATAAATATTTGTCTACGTTTATTAAGATGAAATGATGTTCAATAACATTTTTATTTATTGGAAACGTAAAAGTAATTATATACTTTTCTTAATTACTTTTCTTTAATAATATCATTTTTAATTTATCTCTGTGAAGTTTCTTTAAAATATGCAAGCAGATTTTTGATAATAAAATAGGAGCTCAGTCTTCGTTTATTAAAAAAAAGCCCTCTTTCTTTTACAGAATATGTATTCTACATAGGTACTTCTAACGCATTTATTAATATACATAAAAGAAAAACTTTAAATAATCCTCTTTCTTCTCATTAATACCCATTTTAAAAATAATTTTAAAATCAAAACCATAATAAAACCATTTTTAAAATCATTTAACGTATTTTAAGCGCTGAATTAATTCGGCTATTGAAAAGCGGATTGATTTATTAGCGAACACCAATCCTACTATTATCGGAAGATTCGATCAGGCGATTATATTTCGGCGATTGATTGACGCGATGAAGCTCAATAATCTGATAAATAAATAAATCAGCTTCACGCTGTATCCCGCACACTGCAGGGTAGGCAGAGGGAACCTAATGTTAAGACACTCCGTTCCCCACTTTCTGCCGAATTCTGGAGGCATTGCGTGTTGAGTGGCAGAACTCAACGCCGCGCTTGTCCTCGACACCAGAGCGAATGGAAATATAAATTTAAGTAAATATTTTATCTCGTCGAGTGGGGACCACCACCACAACCAGTTGGTTTTACAGTCACACTTTGTGCCCCTGCGCCTTGAGCGGCCTCAATAATCTGATAAATGCAGCAAAATAGACAAATTACTTGCCACAGTGAGAGTTGAGTGAGGCAAATATATGATCTTGAGATGCCGTGGTCATTCATAAATTATATATCTATGTTCCATCCATTACATTTTATTCATAAAATATATATTTAATTTATGAACGAAAACGGCATCTCAGGATTGATCTCAGACTTTAAAGTGGTTTAAAAATATGGACCTTAGCATACCCGGCTCTCTACTTTGCTATAAAAATTTAATTTTAAAATTTTCGTGGAATTTAAAAAGAGCTTAATAAAAAACAATTATAACCGCCTCTGCAAAAACTAAATGATAGTGAGTGAACAATAAAAGTAAAAATACTATATTATAATATTTTGACGGTTCGATCGCCACTCGGGGGAATGTTTTATTACTTATTAATATATTTATTTCTTCGCTCTGGCACAATATAATGCCTCGGAAAATTCAGCGGAAAGTGAGGAACGAAGTGTCTTAACACTAGGTTGCCTCTTCCTACTCTGCTATATGCAGAATAAGGCGTGAAGCTGATTTTTTTAAAATTATATACAATAGAAACAATAGAAATTTATATTTAGGAACGCGAGATATTACGATTTTATGTTATAAAATGATATCACGTTAGATTTTAATGATGTACAAAATAATATATAAAAATAACCTAATGTGGTTCAACAATGTTTTGTATACCTCCTACATACTTTATATTTTTAGTTATAAAAGGCTCAGCTCAATATAATTTCTCTATGCCTTAATATACGTATTTTGTAATTATGTTCTTAAAGTATTATTTGTTTTTTTAATAAGCTTTTAATATCATATTATCTTTTTTTCTGTACATATAAATAAAAAAAAATAGTCTGTGTTTGATTTCACAAATTGACAGACAAAGTGCGACGTTGAGTTCCGCCGCGGAGAACAGAGTGCTTTGAAATTGGGTTGTCTATGCCTACCCAGTAGGGTAAGTTTACGCTATAGATATAGTAAAATCTACATATGCAGGGTAAGTTTATATAGTAATATCTATGAGGGCTAAGCGTAAACATAAATAGAATTATATATTTTTGTTCTTTATATTAAAGCACAATCTTTATAATGTTAATTAATTGTTAATTTAATTTATTATATGTTTTTTTATTGGTTTATAGTTTTAAAGAGACAAAACAGAGACCGATCGTGGCGCAGGTACACAAGAGCATGACTGTAAACGCGAGAGATTGTGGGTTCGATTCTCAGTCAAGTAAATGAAAGCGCGGCGTTAAGTTCCACCAATTAACATGCAATGCCCCCCGAAATAGGCCTAAAGTGAGAAACGAAAGAAACTTAATGGGAACGTTGTGTCTTAACACTAGGTTCCCAGGTTCCCTCTGCCTACTGTAGTAAAGTAAAACTCAAAAAAAAAAGAACAACATCGTTGTGTAGTCCAATATCATAATGAATATTTGTTTTTCAACAGCAGCGTAACGGTTACACTGGCGTGTTTGTCTTTCCAGTTGGAAACCATTAAACATCCTTAGTGAATACTTAATATTTGAAAACATAAAAAACAGTTCATGATAGACGGCTCTAGGTTATTTTTCTTCAACTTAGTCTGGAATTATGTCTTCGACTACAAAATCGCTAACAAACGTGAGTACCTAAATATTCAAAGTACTTCTTAAAACTGAAAATTAAAATAATTTTATACGGAAAAAACATAATTAGATCTTAACTAATTAATTAAGGCACGATTTTTTTTTTATTTCAGAAAATATTGGCCGTTTTTACTGTATTTGTATTTTTTGAAGTAGTAAATGCTAAGGCAGTGACTACTAAGGTTATTGGTACAGAGAAGCCAAATTTTAAGAGTGGAGCAAGAAAAATAGAATCACAAACCCTGTTTGTTAAGATTCCACAGGAGCACAAAAACTTACCTACTAAAGAAATACTTCCACAGTCAATATTTCCACGAGATTTAGACTTGGGAACTGGATGTACAAATCAAATTGCGAAAATTCTAATTCCAGTAAAAGCTTCTAATGAATTAAGTCAACCTGATTCGTGGGATGGTACAAGTTTTATTAAAATACCTACAATAAGGCAGCCCTTCGATGATTATAAAATTATTGTCGCACAGGCACCGAATAACTTAAAAATTGGGAATGAACCCGTCGTAGTTTATATTGTTTTTCCTGAAGACGATGATGGTATTAAGAATTTTAAAATTCCAGAAATTTATTTTGTTGCCAAGAACACATTATTAAGGAATAAAGTAGATGATCCATTTCTAATTATAGATAATAATAGAACGGTTTCTGGATATAAAAGTAATAAAGTTACAAGAATTATTAGATTTAAAAATAAGTTCGCTGATCTGTTTGGATACAGATAAATAAGTTATTTAATAATAAAATATGGCAGCAAAGATAAGTCAAACAATAAAGTTAACAGTAATCAATGATATTATTATAAGAAATGATTTTTTTACACACCTTTACGGTGTACGTCGCAAATAGCACCTCAATTAAAAGGAAGCCTGGGAATCTAGTGCCAAGACACTCTGTTCCCCTTAAGACTGCCGTTCTGCAATTTCTGCCAAATTCTGGTGTCATCGCGAGTTGAGTGGCGGAAATAGCCTTGCTTTGCATCGTTACCGAGAAAGGAGAATCGAACCCACAACCTGTCGCGCTTACAGTCATATGCTTGTTCCCTTTCGCCACGACTGGCCTCCATAATTTACGTGTAAAAGTAAATTAAAAACTATATTTTTTGACTTTTCTATAATATTTATATTTGAAAATATATTTCACATCCAATTAGACATATTTAATTATACATCCAACCACAGTGTTAGAGGTGCTAACGTTACGTAAGCAAAGAGACCCGGTAGAGCCATTACGTTCCAGGCCAGCGATCATCGGCGTAAGTCGATATCGATCAGGTCCGATAACTCAGTGAAATGAAAGATGAGAGCCCTTGACTTGAACGGATAGCGCAGTTCAAATTACACTAGCCTACTATTAAAATAGTTACATTTTTTGAACATTTTTAAAGTGTTTTTCCACAGTAAAGAAAAATATTTATTTAGTAAATGTATTAAAATTTATTTCCATCCAGAAGGAGGAGGAGATTTCCAGGAGGCGCGGGTTCGAGACCTAACGGGTCTCGAACCCAAATTCAAATTTTTATACGTTTTCTAAATAAATAATGAAATTTTGACTATAGTTGTTTGTATCTTCAACAATACTATATAGATATGTAAATCGTTATATACATTGTTTACTTATTATTAATAATAATTGGATTTTTTTAAATACAAGTAAAATATTGTAATTCTATTTACTGATATTATATATTTATAATTTGTAACACTTAGTATTTTATTTAAAAAAAGAGTAAGGATTTTAATTGATATGATAGTATCGAAATCAGTGTTATTAATTAATAGTTTAAAAAAAATAGATGAATTCTTATGATTTAAATATATTTGTTAAAGTTGAAAAAGTAAAACAATATTTCATATTTATTATTAGTTAATATTCAAATATTAACTCAAGTTAGTAAGATTTGGCTTAGTGAGGTAGAATTTGGTTACAATAATACATTTTGACAGAGTAAACGTGACCGCGGACTATTACAAAGTGTTTCAAATGTCGGATTCAAGAATCAACATTCAAATAAAATTTAATATTCAATAATGTAAATAAAACAGGATATATCCATTTAGATTAGTTTTACTTAGGAAAAAAATCCGAAAACACACAATTTAAGACAAAATTTTAGACAACTATGTTTTTTTTATTCTATTTATATTTAAAATTTTATTAGTTGGCATTATTTTTATGTTTCTCTCTCATAATTTTCGGATTCAAAAGAACCCGGCTCTTTGAAAGGCTTGCGTGGGGACACAGTTCCAACACGTAGAGGCTCCTTAGAGAATATACAAATGTTTTACCGCGGTGCATCAGCCGGGGTCTAACTCTAGGTAATCAAAAGTGGTCAGAGAAAGGTTGAGGCCCAGAGATGGTCATCGGTTAATGCGAAGGCACTATGGAAAATGTGGAATTCCAAATTAGGAGTATGGGATAGCTGGCGGACGGTGACTCGCCTCCCATTAGATGGCCCCCCCCAATGCAGTGCCTTGGACGCTACATCGGCGTGGTCGACTAAGGGTGTAGAGAGGTGTGCATCGGTTTTACCTTCATGCTCGTGGGTGTCCCTGCTTTATTATTTATTACGCCGATTGAGTACTCGAATCTCGAAAGGGTAGTCGAGCATATAGCTCTTGCGCTCCACTCTGTCGGCCAATAAAGACATGCCAGTGGGGTGGCCACTCCCCAACAGCTCGCCACAAGCTGCCCTGCGGGTCTTATTATAATTATTATTTTTATAGAAAATGCAAATAAATATTGCTTACAGTACCGCTCATATGGAATACCTACTACGGATAAACTATGCTTATCTCCACAATTATGTAGAAAGATAATTTTTTTTTCTGGAATATCACCTGGGTCAAAGATTTATAATTTTTTTATTATTTAAATACATTACATTTCATGTTTCAAGAATTTCTCAATCCATAATTTATTAAATATTATTTTGATAAATAGTAACTTAATAATATAAAAATAAAAAATATAATAACTAATAATGATAGAGGCCAGTCGTGGCGCAGAGGTACAACAACTCATATGTGACTGTTAATGCGACTGGTTGTTGGTTCGATTCCCACTCGACGAAAGAAAATATAATGTTTTCATTTATATTATGTTTCCATTTCTTCGCTCTGGAGTCCAGGCAAAGCGCGGTTGAGTTCCGCCACTCGACACGCAATGCCTCCAGAATTCTCCACTCCAGAAAAATGGGGACGGAGTCTCTTAACACTAGGTTCCTTCTGCCTACTCTGCTGTGTGCGAGATACAGCGTGAACCAGAAAAAGAAAAGTAAAGTAATAGACAATAAACGTCATAATCAGAAAAACGACTTACTACGTTACGCCGTCACAAGTTATTCTGTTTTAAATATTACATAAAGCTAAATGTGATAATTTCACACGATAGAAAGAATAATTTTGTTGTTATTTTTATACTTTGAAGATTTTTAATGCAATATGCTACGTGTGTATATAGAAATATTTTATTACGAAAGTTGTGTCACGGCCATACTGATTTAAATATGCTAATTATATCAATGGATGACTTTTTCAAGCAGTTTATAGTATAAATTAAGTTTAATTTGGTGCATTTTATAGATAAAAACTATTAATTTAGAATTTTTATGCAGCGATTAGAGATTAATAGAAAGAGATTAGTGTTTATAATTTGCTACAAAGTTTATGGTTTGTGAGCAGATTCCCGCTTTTTCCCGTATAGCAGAGTAGGCAGAGTAAATCAAAGAAAAATCTCTCCGTTCCTTACATTCCTCTGAATTTTCGACATGTCAAGTGTCCAAAGTGAATGCTTTAGCAGTGAGGAATTGCAATATTTATTTGTCCATTTGGGAATTGAACCCAGCATCGTCTTGTTTACAGTCGGACGCTGTGCCGCTGAGCCACAATGGCTTCTGAAATTTAAGGCATTCAAATCATCAAAATATATGCAACTTATTTTATTATTGGGATACTGTATAATTAAATGACGCCATTATATTTACAAATAATGTTTGACAACGAGAGATTATTCTTCTCTTATTTCACAATAGCTGGATTAACGTGTAATTTATTAGTAGCTGTGAAAGTATTACGTACAATTTGTAATTATTATTTTTGTTCGCATTTCATTTGTGACATACTTTCCACTGAATTGCGGATGCATTGCGCATTGAGTGGCGGAACTCAACGCCGTGCTTTATAATACAATATTAAACATTTCATTTCCTCAACTGGGAATCGAACTTATAACCTGTCACGTTTACAGTTGCAGGCCCCTGCGCCACGACTAGCCTCACGAAAATGAAATATGAAATATAGATATTATATTAAAATTTCACTTCCATTAAAATCAACTAAGAGACGACTGGTTCTATCTAAAAATACAAATAGCCAATCCGCTTTAGCATATTAAGAATTATTTTAAGTTATACCTACAGTGTGTCTGTAGCTTCTGTGCAACCGCAGTTGGTTTATTGCGGTTCCATCCGCTAATGAAATATTGGAAGATATCCAAAAAGGTTTTTACGATATATATGATATTTAGGTCAATATTGTAAAAGGTATACAAGGTTATGTATGATTTTTTTTTAAATAAAATCACTTCAATCACTTCGATTTCTTGAATAGTTGTATAACATTATGCAAATATATATTCATATTATATGTATATCAAAATCAAATCAGCTTCACGCTGTATCCCGCACACTGCAGGGTAGGCAGAGGGAACCTAGTGTAAGACACATATTATTGTAAGTAAATATTTCATCTCCTCGAGTGGAGGTCGAACCCACAACCAGTCGGTTTTACAGTCACACTTTGTGCCCCTGTGCGACGACTGGCCTCGGATGTATATCATTTTCGTATAATAGTTTTTTCTGGATATAGTTAATTCAGTTCGTTTCGTTCAATTCTTTTTAGGGTTCCTTACTTCAAAGTGTTAAAACGGAAACCTTATAGGATCACTTTGTTATCCGTCTGTCCGTCTGTCAATACTACTTATCTTAAGATCGCGTGAAGAGACCGAGCTAAAATTAATATCAAATATTTAAGTCTATAGTCCCTTGAAGCACAGAATAAAATAAAATTTCTAAGTCAATGCAATCAAAGGATACTAGCATTATATGCATCGATTTTGCTGCATTTTGTATGAATTTTGTCGCGTTATCAAAATCTATAGGGTACTTCCCTTGCACCTACAGTTAATAAATTTGGCACGAAGGATAACAATAACCGAAGGACCAAACTTATAAATATAGATCATTTCATACTAAATGAGTAAACTTTTATAAGTTGTACTTTCCGTTGGTCTATAATCTTGAAATTGGAGTCCGACTCGCACATGACCGATTTCATTTTTCTTCATGCTGTATTCCGCACACATTCCATGCTACCGAATGAGAGACTGAAGAAACTTAGAGTAGAAAGTGGGGAAGAAAGTATTTTAATGGACACTCCTAGTCTAGATACCAGAGCAAGAAAAAGAAAATAATTCTTCCCCTCGACTACGAATTGAACCTACAACCGTCGCGTTTACACTCAACTTTCCACCATTGCGTGTTGAGCGGCGGAACTCAACTCGCTTATAGAAGATGTTTTCTGTATTCACTAATAATACGTAATATAATACGTAATTGTGTTCATAAATAAATATCACCATCATAAAGTCTTTAGAGATCCGTTTGGCCTTAATTTGCTACTTAAATTGAGTTATATTTAAATTATAAATTTTTGAGCAACAGAGTCAGAGGACTTATCAATATAATCATGATTGATTTATTCATATATTGTATAATATTATTGGATCATAATATTGTGATGATTATAAATGAAATGTACATATGTTGTTTTTGTAAACGGTTTTGGTTTTAGTTTCACAGACAAATGAATTTGGTTAAAATTTTTCTTAGCTTCAATTTATATGTATACCGCACACATTCTCACACCTTTCCATTAAGACACTACCGTTCACCATTTTTCGCTGAATTCTGGAGGCATTGTGTGTTGAGTGGCGGAACTCAACGCGGGGCAAATCGTTACCAGAGCGAGGAATTCAAAATATTAAATAATTAATTTCCTTTAGTGAGAATCGAAAACACAACCACTGCCACTCTCTCAAGAGTCTCTCTCCCACTTCTCTCTACTGTTGTTAAATCTTTTTTCTAATTAACATTTGTGTTAAAATCTTTGCGTTTTCAAAGTTATCAAAATGTTTGTTACCACATCTACAGTATACGAAGAGTATATAATTTTTGTGATATCTTCTTGTATCAGATTCAGTAATGGGACAATGCGGGCCCGCTCGAGGCTAGTCGTGGCGCAGGGGCACAAACTGTGACTGCAAAATCGACTGGTTTTGGGGTCGATCCCCATTCGAGGATATTTTTATTTTTTCGCTCTGGTGTTGAGACAAATCGCGGCGTTGAGTTTCGCCACTCAACACGCAATGCCTCCAGAATTCGGCGGAAAGTGGGTAACGGAATGCCTTAACACTAGGTTCCCTCTGCTTATCCTGCTGTGTGCGGGATACTGCGTGAAGTGATTAGATTTTTTTGTTTTTATGATTCTAGGTTTTTTTTTTTTTTTTTTTAAATATGTTAAATAATTGACGTTTCATTATTTTTCTAAGTATTAACTTAATCTGTTTGTTGTCGTTGTGAAAATATAGCCAAAACCAGTCGTAAATGAAAGTCACAATTTTTAAATATTTTTAAAGTGTTATTCCACACTTATTTAGAAAACGTATAAAAAATTGAAAAAAGCGCGGGTTCAAATCCCGCTACATTCAAATCTTTATATGTTTTCTAAATAAGTATTAAAGTCACTATTTCCAATATTATTTTTTACAATCAAAACTATATTATAAGTTATATTGCACTATCGCTCACACACTTCTTAAACATATTTTGAATATATTACACTAGTAATTACCCATATCATATTTTATATCGTATGTAGAAACCCCATTACATAATACATATTTACGTTATTTAGAAATTACACAAACTAAACTTTTAATTTTAGATTACGATACATCACCGTCCTTCTACAAATGGCTCGAGCCTCGACCGAAGTGATTACTGAATACCAAAGTTCCCAAAATTGATGTAATTATGAAACTTTTTTGTATTTTATAGATTTTTTTGAAGGTATTTTTATGACTTGATGTTAATCTTTTATATTTTCATAGTTACGGTTTAAGGTACGGACATTCACCTATTGGTTAACTTGTGAAAGGTTTTTGTACTATGATAACTATAATGATGATTGAGTCGGTAACAATTATATATTGTAATTTATTACGGAAATATGTTTTTTTTTATCAGTTTCACGCTGTATCCCGCACACGGCAGGGTAGGCAGAGGGAACCTAGTGTTAAGACACTCCGTTCCCCACTTTCTGCCGAATTCTGGAGGTATTGCGTGGTGAGTGGCAGAACTCAACGTTGCGCTTTGCTTCGACACCAGAGCGAAGAAATGGAAATATAAATTTAAGTAAATATATAATTTCCTCGAGTGGGGATCGAACCCACAACCAGTTGGTTTTACAGTCACACTTTGTGCCGCTGCGCCACGACTGACCTCAATGTAATTTATTACGGAAATATGTTAATATTATGTTATGTAATCATTTTGTACTGATGTATTCGATACACATACATTTATCTACACTTAGACCGTCGTGGCACAGCGGTAAATAGGTAAAAGCCATAGCGGTTGGTTCGACTCCGACTCGGGGGAAAAAATCAGCTTTCTCCGCTAATAACACAAACAACGGCGTTGAATTCCGTCGCAATGTATCGAAAGTTGTGCTGAAAGTGTTAACGGAACGTTTTATTTGTTTTAACATTAGGCCTTCCCCTGCCTGGAGGCAGGCACTACTAGAAAACTAACTTGAAACTAAAAAAATACATGTTTACATTAGTTAGTAATTTCTATAAATAATTAAAAAAAACTATTAACTTATTTCAATACAATAAGAAAAAGCGTATCTTTTAAGTGATAATAAAAAAAAACATTTTTCCATCTAATGGAAATGATAAGATATGTTCCAAAGAAACGTGTTAAATATGTGATATGTGCTGTATAATTCTAAATTCCCGATTTATGCTTTATATCAGAATAAGCACGGGGTACTTAATGTCAATACTCACTGATCTCACTTTTGGCCCGAATTAACTTAACTTTGCGTGTTAAGGGGCGGAACTCAAATGTCATTATTTGCCTTACTTGAGCGAGGAGATTAAAATAATTTATTTCTTTGAGTGGGAATCGAACCCACAGTTATCATGTTAATTAATACTTGCGTATAAAAAATTTTGAACGATTTTGCTTAATTTAACGTGAACTTGAACTCACATATCACGCTTAGCACAGTAGGGACTCCGTTCTCCACTTTGCTATCTATTTTAGAAACATTACGTATTAAGTGGCGGAACTCTATGCGACGACGCGCGACGCCTAGTCTCAGACGTTACCAGAGCGAAAAAATGAAAACATTCCATTTCCCTGAACCCAAAACCGTCGCCTTACAGTCAAAAGATAAGTCACTACGCCGCAACGGTTTCAATAGAACAAATACCATTTTATGTACCTAATACAAATGAATTCTTCTTATACAATATTGTACGGTCGTTGGAAGTACCTACCACTAAAATTTACGAGGTTTGATCGCAGCTATTCTCACCAGGACTTTGCTTATAACGTAGCTTCCACAAGTTCTTCAGTTGTAAGTTGGTAATTTCTTGTATATCATGAGTTAGTGGTCTTAAATTCATTAGACTAGACTGGAGTTGAAATATGTTGTAGTGTACTAAATTTAACAGAATATTCTAATTTAGAAATACTTTACGTTTTACCATTACGTTTTAATATTTTACTTTTAAATGAAATTTTGTATGAGAGCTAGCTGTCTTTGTATAAGTAGAATAAACATAATGTTTTTTAAGTAATTCAGATAATATAATGTCATAATTAATTAGATGAAATTGAATATTGTGTATAGTTATAAAAAAGAGGCCATAGAAGCGTTTAACCTATCCTTATCAGGGAATATTAAATAATTGAATATGACGACCCTGACGTGACCCCACCCTGACGTGACGAGTGACAGAACTCAACGCCGCGCTTTGTCATCAATGAAAAGGGAATGGACGAAGAAAGTGTTCTAATAAAAGTTTCTCTCTGCCTACCCACTACCTAAATTAATTAAGCTTTAATAGAGCATGAAGCTAAAAAACATTATAATATTAGTAACGAATATTTAAATATTAGTTATTTATTATATTAGTACAAATAATCCATTAGCCTTTCGAAGTCCACTGCTGGACATAGGCCTCCCCTAACGCTCGCCACTCCGCACGGTCAATATTTATTTACATTTATATTTTCATTTCTTCGCTCCTCAGCACTCAGCACACAATGTCTCCAGAATTTAACGGAAAGTGGGGAACAGATTGTCTTAACACGAGGTTCCCTCTGCCTACCCTGCTGTGTGCGGGATACAGCGTGAATTTGATTTATTAGATTTGTATATATATATAAATTGCATATTAATGTCAACGTGAAAGGCTTAAAGTATCTCCTAATTAGTATTTGAAAATTTTAATTAAGACATCTTAAGAGTCAGTTTACGTAGATCTTTGAAACTGACCCAACCATGCTTAGGTACTATATGGGTTTTAGATTCTAAATTCACACTTTTACGCACCAAATTGACAATTTCACACTTTAAAATCATCCTTTTACATATCAAAATTTAAACTTAAACTTTCGCCATTTTAAACCTCAAATTGAAACGAATATTTGTGGTTAATTATATAAGAATAGTGAATATTAGATATTCTTAAAAATCATGTCCAGTTTAAAGGTGAACATATTAAAATAAATTTAATATATTTTTAACATATATTATTTTTAGGGTTCCGTACCTTTTTAGGGAAAAAGAACTCTTATAAGATCACTTTGTTGTCTGTCTGTCTGTCAAGAGCTTTTATCTCAGGAACGCTTGGAGATATCGAGTTGAAATTCCAACCATATACTTATATTTAAAGCCCCATAATTTCCTAAAAAAAAATTTCCTACATTTACTTAAAAAAGATATGGCCGTTTATATCGTAAAAACGCGTATTTCGACACTATTAAGGGAATCAAAATTCATATTTCGAGTACTTCTGCTTAACCTAGAATTATGGAATGTGGCAGCTAGCATCTTTAGGTAGTACTAGTTCAGGAAAAAGTCTGAAAAGTATATTTATCGTGAAATCATAAAAAATAATAGGTAAATAATAATAAGCCAAAAGGGTGGCAGAATTTGGTATTAAAGCCGTTAGTTCAAGTGAAGTATCAGATGAAAGTGCTTTGCTTTTAGCTTAACAGCTAAGCTTGAATGGGCAGAGGGAATCTAGTGTAAAAACACTCCGTTTCCGACGAGTGGCGAAACTCAACTACACTCTTTGTCCTACCCGACCGGCGACATGAAAATAATTTAAAATCAAAATCGACTCTACAACCATCCCGTTCAAATACACTGCGCCACGATGGCCTCATATTTAGTTCACCTACATATTAATTTTGTCACATATCGACTTCCCATTTTACCCCACTCTCCAATGTGTCATTAATTCCAAGCGTGACATGAGTAATGGCCACACTATTGAATGATAGAGTGTGATATTGATTGAATTTTGATGAAGAGATATGAACCTGACGTTGTTTTACTATTAGACTCGGCATTTATAATAGTTGAGACCGTCGTGGCGCAGGAGCACAGGGGCGTGACTGTAACGCGACGGTTGCGGGTTCGATGGCTTGGTGGAATGAATTATTATTTATTAATATTTTCATTTCTTTGCTCTGGCACCAAGGCCAAAAGCCCGGCCTTTCGCCACTCAACACGCAATGTCTCGAAAAATTCAGCGGAAAGTGTGAAACGGAGTGTCTTAACATTAGGTTCCCTCTATCTACTCTGCTATATGCGAGATACAGCGTGAAATATTTTTTTTGTTTGTAGTATTTTCTACGGATAATTAATGAAATTGCTATAAAAGCCAAAATTACTCATATTGTTGAGTCTTTCGCCATCCTATACGGCATTTTAGTCGTATATACTAATTTTATTTTATTTCGAGTGCAAGATATGACTGTTAGCAATTCCATCGAGGTTAAGTAGTTTGGCCCTGAAAAGGTAAGACCACACAAACTGTCAGGGTTATAATAAAAATTTAGCACTATTTAGCGTCGTTGAGCGCTAATGTGAAAGTAAACAAAATCATATTTGTCAATATGTATTACAAATCGCGCTTAGCAGCCTTCAAGTCCTTTCTTATTTTAGTAACGAGTGAACAGCCCATTTTTAGGGTTCCGTACCTCAAAAGGTAAAAGCGGAACCCTTATAGTATCACTTTGTTGTTCGTCTGTCCGTCTGTCCAGACCTTTTATCTCGTGATTGCGTGGAGGTATTAAGCTGAAAGTAATACCAGATATTTAGGTCTATGGTTCCTTGAAGCATAGATAATACTAAGCTTCCAAGTCAACGTAATCAAAAGATACAAATATACTACATTTTGTAAGAAATTCGCCGCGTAATTTAAAATGAATACCTATAAGATACTTACCGTAGATCTAAAATTATGAATTTTGGCACGAAATGAGAACTTATAATGCAAATAAAGGAAAAAAATCGAAAAGTAAAAATTTATACGTATTTCAAAGAAAAAAAAAATACAAGCTTATATTTGTAGTTCATTTCATACAAAATGAGTGCATATGCAACCTTAAGTTTATCAACTTTTATAAATTTACTTCCCGTTATAAGTTAACACGGGATCCTGAAATTTGTACGGAAGCCTCGGTAAGCGTATCCGACTCGCACTTAACCGATTTTTTAAGATTTAAGTATTAATAATATTAACCTTCACCGCACGGGCACAGGCTTATCGAAAGTAGCAGCTGTTGCTCTTGGGAGATTGATTTTTATATAATAACGTATAGTATTCTAATTGTTACTTTTAAGGCTGTTCTCAATATTACTGGATTTAAAACGTAATTAAAATTTTTATCTTAAAAAGTAAGTAAAGGTATGAGATAAAAATAATGTTTATTTTATTATATAGATGTTTTAAAGAGTTATTTATTACATATTTGATAGAATCAGATTCACTATATACGAGTATACCAGGCTTGAGGCCAGGCGCAGGGGCACAAGATGTGACTTTACAGTCACTGGTTGTGGGTTCGAGTCCCATTCGAGGAAATGAAATATTTATTTAAATTTATATTTCCATTTCTTCAATCTGGGGTCGAAGCAAAACGCGGCTTAGAGTTCCGCCATTCAACACGCAATGCTTCCAGAGTACGACGTGTGTTGAAACTAGGTTCCGCCTGCTGATTTATATTTAATTTAATTTACTTTAATATAACTTTCTTTCTTTTTATACCTACGTAGTGGACGACACGCCTTAAAATAAATGTATTGTGAACATTAAATATCAAAGCTAACGTTCCAAGAGTGAGCGCGATAGACGTTTATAGCATTAGGCTTAAGTATTATTATATAAGCAAAAAAAGTATAGATTTCGTTGCAATAAGAATGAACTATTTTTATAGTTTTGTGCCAAGTATATAATGGCAGCGTTACTTGTTTTTGTGAGAGAATTAACTAAGACAGTACTAGTGAGATTTAAAAATTTTGGTTTAAAAGACCGATGTCTGGGCCATAAATATTGGCGCAGTGGCACAAGCGTGTGACTGTAAACGCGACAGATTGTGGGTTCGATTTCCGCTCAAGAAAATGAAAAAAATAATATTTTAATTTTCTCACGCAATGCCTACAAAATTCGGCGGAGAGTGTGATAATAGAAACGGAGTGTCTCAACACTTGATTGCCATATTAATTCAGTATATTATTCACATAATAATATTAGCATAATTAAGTTTAATAATGATATAATTAAACAATACAAGAAGATGAATCATATTTAGTATGATGCTTCCAGATATGAGCTTGCCTCACCCTCGAGGCTATAGTAAAATAGACTAGTGTGCGCCAACGAGGATTACAGTATTGCTCTTTCTATTTCCTCTTATGTATATTATATATAAGGATAAATATATACAAACCTAAAACTTGATTATTATTTGCTTACTAGCGGGTAGCTAGTAAATAAATAAATAAAATAAATCAGCTTCACGCTGTATCCCGCACCTAGTGTTAAGACTCTCCGTTCCCCACTCACTGCCGAATTCTGGAGGTATTGCGTGAAAAGTAGCGGAACTCAACGCCGCGATTTGCCTCGACACCAGATCAAAGAAATAGAAATAAAAATTCAAGTAAATATTTCATCTCCTCGAGTGGGGATCCAACCCACAACCAGTCGATTTACAATCACACTTTGTGCCCCTGCGCCATGACTGTCTCTAAATAAATAACAAAAAAACTCGTGGCTTTACCCGCTTAAACTGCGTAAGTTATGGGTTCCTTTTTATACTTTGAAATCACATCATCGTAACATCCGTAAGGCATCTTAATCGTTTTGTAATAAGATACAACCTCTGTTGATAAATAATAAAAAAAAGATTTTGTTTGTAAATATATTTTTTTATATAATATCTTCTATGACATAAACTACTTTTTACATATCTTATATACTTAGACCTTTTTGCATTATGGCGAGAGTTTTTATTTTGTTATATTTATCATAACTTACATCAAACTTTAACATCAAAGTAGTTGTAATGATTATACTGATGATGTACTAAGTTTCAATTATCTAATTTAAAGTGATAATAAGTAATATCTTCAGGTTGTCGTGGGTTCCGCCATCCAATATGCAATGCCTCGCAATTTCACCGAAAAATGGAGAACGGAGTGTCTTAAGACTAGGTTCCCTAAGCCTACCCACTACTCAATACCTCAATAAGTACGGAATACAAAAGTTCTCTTTGTTAAGAGAGGAAGCGTCACCACTAAAAAAATTGCATTACACTTAAAATACAGTAAAGTAAAAAAAAGTATCAAAAAATAAATTATTAAATGCATATTTTATCTCGTGGTTGCATAAGATAGTGATAAGAATGCTGTTGAAAAAAAATACGGTATGCAATAAATGTTCAATGACATTATGAATGGATGGAAACTGAAATTTTAACGATCGCTGCAATAATTTCTCAGGATATTAGTAATGATTTTGTAAATCGTACGTATATTTATTCATACAATTGCCACTCTGCCCCAACTATGCTCCAAAATGTTACAAAAATTGAAAAAGTGTCCTTTAATGTTAAAATCAGCTTCACGCTGTATCTCGCATACAGCAGGGTAGGCAGATGGAGCCCTAGTGATAAGACACCCCGTATCCCATTTTCCACCGAATTCTGGAGAAATGGAAATGTAAATTTAAATAAATATTTAATTTCCTTGAATGGGGATCAAACCCACAACCAGTCGCGTTTACAGTCACACTTTGCACCCCTGCGCCACGACTGGCCTCAAATGTTAAGAAATATTTTACAATTTTGCAATATTTCGTATATCTGCACTTTAGTTTAAAAGTTTAAAAACCGCATCGCTTCAAAATGTTATGTTATTGTGACGTCAAGTCTGAGTAACCTGTCAATACCATTGTATACAAAAAATATGAATTCCCTTGTTTACCAGGGCGTGACGTCAATCGCTCTGATTGGCGTTCAACATCATGGCGGCTTGCCGTATTTTGTAATTTTTTTTTAAATAAATATTAATTATACACTTAATAATAACATTAATCCTTGTTTTGTAATTTATTAATAGGGTTTTATTAACTAAATACATCATTTTAGTGATTTTTACTTATTGTCTTGCCTATTCTTTTACAAAACATTTTCAAACTATAATTATAATACTGAATGAGGCCGTAGCGGCTCAGCGGCACAACGTATGACTGTAAACGTTACAGTTGCTAGTTCGATTTCTTCTAGGGGCTATGAAGTATTTGTATTTTCCTCGGTCTAGTAACAAAAAGCGGTGTTTACTCCCGTCGCCCAACACGCAATTTCTTGAAATTTCTTGAAAATTGAATTGGGAACGGTTGTCTGGACACTAGGTCCGCCTTCGTACCTTTCTATTAGCGGAATATTAAGTAAGAATTATATGCACCTACTACCTAGTTCACTATCTTACTTTTATATCCCATATATAATTTTTTGTTTAAATATTGAAAATTGGATTTTTTACAGTGAAAAATGTGATTAAACCTCCATCCATCGATAAAAAGGATACACGCGGGACACCGGATCTAATTATAGCAGACTTCAGATCACAAGCCACTATAGAGATTTTTAATTTTTTTAAGAAAAAAGAAAGTTATAGCAAATATTAATAGACTGCTTTGAAATTAACATTTTTTCTTGGTAAAAATAAGAAATAGAGTTTCTTATAAACATTTTATTTATTCCAAGCCTTTCATGTAGCGACAAAAGAGAATATGAACGACAAGTATAAAGTTGGTGCTTAAGTGAACGTATGATTACAAAATGTTTCCGAAAGGTTGAACCTAATCGGTAATACGAAAATGTCTATACTCGTTGATATTGTATGAATTCGATTGTTTCGTCATATTTTATTGCGATAACTTTGGCGCTTGTATAACAAGAACAACTATTGTTTATAAAATTTCCTTTTAAATATACTTATGTATAAGTATATAAAAGTTTAGGAGATTTCATTTGCTTTTTTTTTGGCTTCACGCTTAATCACGCATATAAGAAAGTAGAGTGGAGGAACTTAGTGTTAAGAAAAGCCGTTTTCCAGTTTTTAGCCTATTTTGAGACATTACGTGTCGAGTGGCGGAACCCAACTCCGCGTTTTGTCTTGTTACATATTAAGTAAGCGTGAAATTTAATTTTAATAAATATTTAGTTCGTTAGATCAAAAAATAATTCACAAAATCTATACGAATTAACAAAATATATATTTTCCCGTAACTTGTATTCGTTGAGGAGTTGGGTCTTGGTTGGGTCTACAATTTTTATCAACTCAGTAACGTCATCAGACAATAATCAAGAAGCAAATGTTGATTATTAAAAAAAATTGACAGATATTATGTGCCTATATAATTCGATGATTTCGCTCGATTATCCTGAAGTCTCAGAGAGGAGATTCCGACTTGATGGTACCATTACCACTATAAATAAAAAAAATGGTATTAAATAAACGGAAATCGACGGAGACACAATAAAATATAGAACCTCCTCCTTTTTTGGACAATAAATCAATAAAAAATATTATTAAATAATACTTACTTAAATCTTTTTAGGTATTATGTGTTGCAGGTCTTAGATATATGTATGTGGAACAAAATTCACAATTAGTAAATAAAAAAAATTCTACAATCTATTATATTTTTAAAAAAAAATTAAAATAACACAAATTAAAAAAAAATTACGGAAGCTTACATTGATGGCGAGAATTGTCTCTCGTTCCTAGTGAGCGATGGATTCCGGCCTCACGTTGTACCATGATTTATGTCTTGACGTATGTATATCTGTATGTATAGTTTGTACTGTCTGTACAAGTACGCTTGCGTGATGGAATCTTATTATAGATCAACAATAAGTTGTTGTTTTGCGGCTTTACGCTTTATCCTATATGCCTAACCTTAGTCAAACTTTTTGAGGCCAGCCGTGGCGCACAAGTCATGTGACTGTAAGCGCGACTAGCTGTGGGTTCGATTCTCATTCCAGAAAATTCAATAATTTTTAAATTTATATTTTGATTTCTTCGCTCTGGTGTCGAGGTAAATAATTAGGCTGAAAATGAGGAACGGAGTGTCTTAACATAAAAGATTCCCTCTGCCTACTTTGTTGTGTGTAAAGGATATAGAGTAAAACTAAAAAAAAGTGAAACCTATACAGGGTGGAAGTGTCAGCACCACATTAAATGAAACCACAGTTTTAACTACTCTATAAAAGCCTAATATAATTCAGAAAAAAATAAATTCCCAAAAATGAAAAAGTTTTTTTTTCAAACAAAATAAATAATAAAATTGTCATTTTAAAACAAAACGCCATTTGTAAGGATGACGCACGCACACATAAACCTATCAAAGGAACACCGCCGCACAAGCCTCATTTCGAAATCGAGTCGTATGTATTGGCGATAAAGTTCAAAGTTGTATAACCTTTAGTAATATTTTTGTAGCAGTAAGTGTTTATGTTATTGGGATCTATACGTAATCGCGTCACACGAAATACAGGTATGGATAAAAATCGTGAAATGAAAAAAAAATCCTACGTCCAAACTGTTGAGGCATCTTGATTAATTTCTTTAGGTATAGATTTGAAATATTTTACCCTATATGCTGTTTCCGTAAATGGAGCGCTGCCTCTTCCACCCTGTATATAATATAATATAAAACTAAAAATTTATTATTATTTATTATTTATTTATTTTTTAGCGGAACTCGAAGCCGCGCCTCTTGGAAACAGTCCAAGCGGAATGACAGTAAGCCATACATACTTTTCAAAAGTTGAAATTCTTATTCGGTTGTTACAAGTTACGTTACGTTACGTTGTTAGCGTCTCGTTAGAGAGATTTTTGTGAATTTTCACAATTCAAAGATGTAATCAGAGCACTTGAACAGTTTTTAAGGGGCACGTTCGAATTTTCTAAAATATTTATATGTTTATAAATAATTTATTAATACGATTACGATACGATACATAATATAATCTACAAATTGGTCTTTTAAGTAGATATATAGTAGATAACGCTAGGACCTAATTTTTTTTGAACTTTTATCAAACCTTAGCAAGATACTAGAATACATAATCGCGTCTCTCAACACTATAACAGTTTAATATTAGTTTAAAATAAATTTTCAAAATAAATTTCTAAAAAAAAACACATAATCATTATCATATGAGTAATAAAAAAAATTGTGACAAAATTTACAAATCCAAATAAAATTTTGCTTACCATTCACTACTACTGGTAATAAAAAAAAACACGTCTTATAAATATAATACACTAATAAATTATAATTAACATAATATTTTCGAGTCACATACATTACGGTACAAAAGATAAGGAATCAAATAAAATTCGAACACTAAAACGTTGAGTGCGCCATTGTTTTTATTAAAAAAAAAATTAAAAAAAATTAGCTTCACGCTGTATCCCGCACACAGCAGGGTAGGCAGAGGGAACCTAGTGTTAAGACACTCCGTTCCCCACTTTCTGCCGAATTCTGGAGGCATTGCGTGTTGAGTGGCAGAACTCAACGCCGCGCTTAACCTCGACACCAGAGCGAAGAAATGGAAATATAAATTTAAGTAAATATTTCATCTCCTCGAGCGGGGATCGAACCCACAACCAGTCGGTTTTTTCAGTCACACCTCGTGCCGCTGCGCCACGACCGGCCTCATTGTTTTTATTAGACCGGAAATAATGTTATTCTGGGTGGTATTATGCCACCAAAATAAGATTATATTGCAACGTTTGCTACCTGCCCGATGCGCAACAGTTCAGTTAAGGTACCTTATATTACTATAGATTGGAGGCCAGTCGTGGCCCAGGTAAAATCGACTGGTTGTGGGTTCGATCCCCACTCGAGGAGATGAAATATTTATTTACATTTATATTTTCATTTCTTCGCTCTGGTGTCGAGGGGAAAGCGCGGTGTTACGTTCCGCCACCAAAAATTGGCGAAAGGTGGGGAACGGAGTGTTTTAACACTAGGTTCCCTCTGCCTACCCTGCTGTGTGCGGGATGCAGAGTGAAGCTGAAAAAAAAATGACTATAGGTATCCTATAGGTAGCTGCTAGATAGATATTTATTGATTTTTAATTTTTTTTTAAAGTGTTATTCCACACTTAGGAAAGAAAACTGCTTATTTAGAAAACGTATAAAAATTTGAACGTAGCGGGAATCGAACCTGCGCTTCCTGGAAACCTGGTCGGTGTATTGTAGATTTTTATTGAGTTCATTAAGTATTACATAGATTTTATATAAGAGTTATTGATAGAAAATTCAGTAAATGTTGTTTGTTTCTAAATTTTAAAATATAATTAATTAATTTATAAAATATATTATATAAATAATATACTAAAGTGGTGAATTTAAATGAAATTATCGAGAAATTTGTACCGGTTTTGACGATAGAATTCCGCGTTTTTTCTTGAAAAACCTACTGTTACCCAAAATGTTCCAAAAAAAAAAACATATAACATAACATAACATAACATAACTTTAATCCGAACACTAAAATATATATAAACATAATATATTTCTATTACCATTTCTCTTTGTATATAGAATAGATAGAAACGGAAATTCAAATATACGGAAATATGAATTTCCGTTTCTGTCCATCCGTTTCCTGACGTCAATAGGCACAATTTTTAAAAGCGCTTAACCTCATTTCTAGTGAAAATTGTCAGTTATAGTGAACCAGTATTAGTTTGAGACCGTCGTGGCTCAGTGGTAAGCCGTCGTGGCGTCTGGCTGTAAACGCAATGGTTGTGACTTCAAACTATAGTCGTGATTGTATTCAATTATTTTTCATTTCTCCATTTTGACTGAGCTAAAAGTGGGAATGCAGTGTATTAACACTAGGTTCCTAGGGTTTAGTTTACCATAACGCCTACAATATATATCAAAGTACTCTAGACGAACATTATGTAGAGACCGTTGTGGCGAAGGAGCAGGAATATATTATAAACGCGACGTTTGTAGGTTTGATTCTCACGGGGGGGAACGAATTATTGTTTATTAATATTTTCATTTCTTCGCTCTGGTAGCAAGGCAAAAGTACAGCGTTAAATTCCGCATCTAACACACTATGTCTTGAAAATTCTGCAGAAAGTGGGGAACGGAGTGTCTTAACATTAGGTTCTCCGCCTATCTTTTTACACGCGGATTACAGCGTGAAACTGAAAAAAAAAACATTATATCACGTTCTAGACGAATAATTGTAAAACAGTAATAAATTACAGCCGAAACCCGCATAAAAAAGGAATGAGAAAGATTCAGATGTTTATTAGCTAACGTAATAGACGTGGATTGTTGAGCAAAACAATTGATGTAGGGATTTGACGCTCCATTTTTCACTTTACGCGTATTTGGAACGACGATTTCTGTTTAGAAGAAGATAAATTACAAGTATATTGTATATTCAAAGATTTTTATCTTTATATATTTTGTAAAAAAAAATTGAAATCAGCTCTGTATCTATATTTTTTTAAAAATAAAAAAATCAGCTTCACGCTGTATCCCGCACACAGCAGGGTAGGTAGAGGGAACCTAGTGTTGAGGCATTGGTGTTGAGTGGCGGAATTTAACGCCACGCATTGGCTCGATACCAGAGCAAAGAAATGAAAATATAAATGTAAATAAATATTTCATTTCATCTAGTGGGGATCGAACCCACAATCAGTCGATTTTACAGTCACACTTTGTGCCCCTGCGCCACGACTGGTTTCAATATTTTTATATTGTAAAAAACTCTATTTAAAATAAATATAGATAATATATTATGAATATTCCGTACGAACTCTTCCGTTTCTGAGTCACTGACGACAACGTTTAGATAAAACTTCTGGACTTGGATAGAGGAGTGTAGGCGACAAGTAAAAAAAGGATTTCGTGAAATTCCTACAGAAACGTAGATACCGGGATTTTCTATTTTACGTCTCAAACTAAATGCAACTATAGCTTCGGGAGATGACTAGTATTTTATAGATTTTTCATAGTTTTAGTATTTTGTATAATATTTCTTCTGTAAATCACACACTTTACAGAGAAGGTAGGGAGTAGTGATAAATCGACACACCCAAAATGAATTTGAACCCCCTTTTATCGTACGCGCTCGTACACTTGGCTGTTACCAGCTTTAGGCAATCTGTTAAGTTGCGTAATTCAACACCACTAATTGTCTATCAGAGTCATAATTAATTACCCTTACTAGAAACCGAAGATACAACCACCGCTTTTTTCTCATATCCATATATATATATCGCAACTATATAATCGATATATAGAGGCCGGTCGTGGCGCAGCGGCACGAGGTGTGACTGCAAAACCGACTGGTTGTGGGTTCGATCCCCACTCGAGGAGATGAAATATTTACTTAAATTTATATTTTCCATTTCTTCGCTCTGGTGTCGAGGTTAAGCGCGGCGTTGAGTTCTGCCACTCAACACGCAATGCCTCCAGAATTCGGCAGAAAGTGGGGAACGGAGTGTCTTAACACTAGGTTCCCTCTGCCTACCCTGCTGTGTGCGGGATACAGCGTGAAGCTAATTTAATTTAATTTAATTTTTAACTATATAATCGCTTAATATAAAATTTGAAAGTATCGATTACGAAGTTTAAGATGTCATCTAATATAACGTTTCAATTTACTGCAAATTGCTTATAGCAATTATTGTTGTTACGTAAAAATTTTTTTTTATCACCTACACACTGTATCCCGCATAACAGGGTAGTCAGTGGGAACCTAGTGTCTAGACCCCGTTCCCCACTTATCGCCGATGTTTCGAGTCTTTGCATGTTGAGTTTCGGAATTTAACGCCCGGCTGTTGCCTTGGTGCCAGAGCGAAGAAATGAAAATATTAATAAATAATAATTTATTCTCTTGAATGGGAATCGAACCCACAACGGTCGCGACAGTCACACCCTTGTGCCCCTACGCCACAACGGCCTCAGTCATCTAATATTACGTCCCAATTTATCACAAATTGCTTAAAATAATTATTGCTATACAAAAAAAATATTATAAATGCCTTATATAGATCTAAACTGATCCATCGATCATTATTTTTTTTTCAGATTTTGCGTCCATTAACACATAAGAGGTTTATCGAAGCAATCGTAACGTCAGTTGCGCTTATTTAGATGTTGTAAGTGAAAGGGAATTCAAATCTAAAACAGGCGGTCGGACGCTCCACTCGAATGCAATTTTAAATTCTGTATATTATTTTAGTATAGTGAGAAATATGTATGTATGTATGTTGGTTTTTAATGATTTTTGGAGTTTATTTTTTTATTTTTAATGATTTAGAAGTTAAACAAAATAATATATGCAAGGATTTTTTTTACGTTTCTTTTGCATAGCCGGATAAGCTCAGAGGATCTATTGTCGTTTCACATTTCCCGTGTATTTTTATAAATGTTTGGCAAAACTCAACGCCGCGCTCTGTCTACCAGGCAATATAAACAAAATAATTCAATACCATAACGGAAAGCGCGAATAGGAATTGAACCCTGTCCAGTCCGTCAGTGTCAGTGCCCGAGCATTATCGTGTGTACTGTGTCACTACGGCCCCCAATAAATGCATATATGTATATATTGAGAAAGTGTACAGAAACCTTAGAGGTATTACTCACATTCGCTACCTCATATAACTACCTCCGTTCGTAAATGAGTAGGTATTACGTAACATTCGACGTTAGAGTTTCAAGATTGTTATTGATGATATATAAGTAATCAATGTAGAGCTAACGTTAAGTAATGAGTTCAGTGGTTGTGTCTTCATAGTAACCGGCTTAAATGAGAGCGGTCTAGGCTAATTTAATATTTCACAGACGAAATAAAAC
>JAATLQ010034690.1:51086-75199 GCA_013421005.1 Heliconius erato x Heliconius himera
TGTACAGAAACCTTAGAGGTATTACTCACATTCGCTACCTCATATAACTACCTCCGTTCGTAAATGAGTAGGTATTACGTAACATTCGACGTTAGAGTTTCAAGATTGTTATTGATGATATATAAGTAATCAATGTAGAGCTAACGTTAAGTAATGAGTTCAGTGGTTGTGTCTTCATAGTAACCGGCTTAAATGAGAGCGGTCTAGGCTAATTTAATATTTCACAGACGAAATAAAACTTCATTTTTTTCGTGGTCAGGCGCTGGAAACAAAAAGTTACTTGGATACAGTAAAGTAGTAAAATTATACATTTTTTCGTATTGAAATTCAAACCTTATTCATACTTAGATCTACGGTCCTCTGATTAACTGAGAAAAAAATGATTTCTAGATTAACTAAAAAAAAGATATGGCCGTTTAGATCGCAAAAAACGCGTATTTCGACGGTATAAAGGGAATCCAAATAATTAGGGTACTTCCGGTTGACCTAGAATTATGAAATTTGGCAGCTAGCATTTACAGGTAGTTTAAGTTAGTAAAAAATCTAAAACTATACATGCAAATGTATAGTTTTAAATGTATAGGTTAAATCCTAAAAAATAATAGACTTAAATGGGGGCAGAATTTGGTATTAAAGCTGTTAGTTCAAGTGAAGTATTAGATGAAAGGGCTCTGGTTAAGCTAAGCTTGAATTTCAGTATAAGCTCGAGACCTCCAATTGTACGGAACCCTCGGTGGGCGTGCCCGACTCACGCTTGTCCGGTATTCTTTAACAAAATTTTCACTGAAATAGGAAATTTTAATAAATATAAATTATATTTACTTTTTCCTCCAACAAAAGTTTCTTAGTAATAAAATCTAATCCATTTTATCATCTAAAACCTCTGACCTGAAAACTGTTGGAATAAGTGCCTACTAGACTAGATTGTAATTTGCCTCTGTTTTAATTTATTGTGGTTATACAACTTGAGCATTGCCTTTTAGTTTGTTTTAAAGATATATTGCGTTAATTATTTAATATATTTTTTAATTTATATAAAAAAAATCTATGTGAAACATTAGAATATTTAAATAAATGTTAATACATGGCTTACTAAATAATTAAACAAAAAATTACATGGAACAAGAGTGCAAGAATTAAATCGATAACAACGGATGGCTTATAGGCGACGAGCGCTTAGACAGTTTCCAAAAAGCGCGGGTTCGATGCCCGGTATAGTTTTTTATTTTAAACGTTTCTAAATATAATTTTATATTCTCCCTTACAGTTCTAATTTCGTCTACGGCGAGTGTCACAAGGATCGATTCACCGTCTAGATTCTTATAAAAAGGAAAATCAAACAGAGGGACTATAATGGTTTCCATTAATTTTTCTATGAAATGTTCAACATTTGTACTAGAAATTACTTTCTGATTGAAAAGATTAGTAGTAGGTACTCGTAACTGCGTGCAAGCGAGGGTTAAAAATAGTATACCTGTATACCTGATACTTATCAGGTATAGTTGATAGATCTTTGCCAAGATTTGATAACATTATAAAGCTCTTGTAACGGGAATTGAAGAAATGAGGCCGTCGTGGCACAGTTGCATAAGCATGTGACTATAACGCAACGGTTGTGGGTTCTATTCTTATTCGTGGAAATGAATTATTATTTATTAATACAAAAGCGGCTTTTAGCTCCACCACTCAACACGCAATGCCTCGAAAATTAGGCGGAAAGTTTCCGGAGTGTCGTAACACTAGGTTCCCTCTGGCTACAATTACCTAAACTGAAAAATATTGAAGAACTAAAAACTTGGTTCTGTTCCAAACTTGCTATTATTTGTTGACTCGTATACCAGTCGTACGTCTTGTGTAATCATACGGACACAATGGCATGACGCGATCCTATGGGCCAGTAATGGTCAGTTTCACTTGCGTGGGTGATCCTACATTCAATAAATTATTCAATATCCTTCGCAGTATATTTTTGTGTAATTTACCTCTAGTTTTAGGGTGCTGTCGCCGCCGTATGTCGCCGTTGTAAACTAAATGCCTAATAACATGTTATACTGTTCTTATATTTTGAAAACAGAACAAAGTGGTATTTTTGAGGAAATCTAAGGTTAAAACACTGCGTTACCATTTTCCGCCGAATTCAGGAGGCATTGCGTGTTGGGTGGCGGAACTTAACGCCGCACTTCTGCCTCAAGAAATTAAAATATGAAATATTTCATTTTCTCGAATGGTGATCGAGCTCACCTTTTGCGTTTACAATCCCACATTTCCCGCCCCTGCGCCACGACTGGCAAAAATGAGAATGAGGATATATATGTTTATATATATATATTTTTTGGCATTATAATGAAATTTAAAACACTATTTTAATTATCAAATAAACCTATGCACATCTACTTGAACAAGGAAAACAGCATACCGATGCAAATCAAATCCGAACAAAGAATAATGATTGACGACCGTTGATGACATATTGGAACTTAGCCAGATATGCACTTACATCGACGTTCGAAATAATACAATTTGGTTCGTGTTATATAAAACAATCAATTTGTTGAGTGTTTGTGGTTTGTTTTTCGCGTTGCGCAAATATAAATTCATCAAAATATGTACATTTGGCTCTCTTTCTGCATTTAACAGCCAATTCAAATTTTGATTTTATGATTTTAAAATATGATAACTTTTTTTGAGGCCAGACGTGGCGCAGCACAAAGCGTGACCCACTGGTTGTGGGTTCGATCCCCACTCGAGGAGATGGCATAGTTACTTAAATTTATAATTCCATTTCTTCGCTCTGGTGTCGAGAACAAGCGCGGCTTTGAGTTCTGCCACTCAACACGCAATGCCTCCAGAATTCGGCAGAAAGTGGGGAACAGAGTGTCTTAACACTAGGTTCCCTCTGCCTACCCTGCTGTGCGCACAGCGTGAAGCTGATTTGTTTTATATTTTTTTAACGCTGTATCCCGCACTTAACAGGGTAGGCAGAGGATACCTGGGAACCTACTGTTAAGACTCCCCGATCCCAATAATACACTTCCGTACCACAAAATTCTGGAGGCATTCCGTATTGATTAGTATTAGTACAATCAAAATAATTAATATCACTTAAGTACTTTGACATTGAAATTGCTATTTACGTAACATTTAAGTAAGTTAAGATGAAGTAAAGATTCTTAATAGGGTTAGTATGTGGCGAAGACGGCGAAAGTGGATTTGCCACATGCGGTCATTTTTTGGCCTAGATCTGTAACTAGTAAAAGCACCGCCGTTCACCTAAAGCGTACGACAAACCTGTATGTATACTTTACGTAACAAGCTAACCCACGGTCAGTTAACAATCAGACAAGGTTCTTTAATAAATTGTTGTGATTATAATTTAATATTCATGATTTTTTTTAAATCTTTATTGACATAGGCCTTCGCTGTTTTATTGAAGACTGAGCGCGTTTCGATCACTCTTATATAATTGGAAGGTTTATATAGGAAGGTTCCACTAAATATGACTGCTACAGAAATAAAAAAATATATTTTGATATAAATATAATAAAAAAAAATTACACGCCAATCTATGATTTATTATAATTTAAAGTGAATATTTTTTAAGTGATATTTAATTTCCTATAAATAAATAATACCAAGTACTTTATGATAGCGTTCATCGAAATCTTAATCTGATTTAGCACTATATTGTGTTTCAAATTCCGATTTGCATGAAATTTTGTATACATATTTTATGGGTACTTCATTTTTTTTAAATATAATTTGGCTCGCAGTAGATTGAAACAGACCAGCTTAACTATAATTAATCAAAAAATAAATTAAATTATAATATATTAAATTCGTCATTCATTGAAATGAATGCCCAGAAGGGCAAGAGAATGTGCGTCGGGCAGACTTGTCTTATATTTTGTTAAAAAAATGTGTAAAATAAATTTTGGAGGTATTGCGTGTTGAATATATAAATTTAAATAAGTATTTTATTTCATTGATCGGAGATCGAACCTACAACCAATCGCGCTTACACTCACACACTTGTGCCTCTACGCCATGACTGGCCTTTATTATCTCTCTCTCTCTCTTTTAATAATATATAAAATTATAGTCATAGTTTAAACATATTAATGGAATAATTAAATTTCTTGTAAGCGAGAAGGTATTGAGAAAGATAAGAAAGATGAACAAAACGGAATTGCGTGCAGCGCGAGAATGCAGCTCTTTCACCATTCACCATTGTTCTTTACTTTGCAAATAAACTAAGTAGATAAATATCGGCTGCTAACTAAAATTATGTATTAAATTATTATAGATAGTTAAATTATAGACCATCGTGGCGCAGTGGTATGTGGACGTGGTTCCATCTATTATATGAATCAAAATCAGATTCACGCTGTATCCCGGATGCAGGCAGGGAGAGGAAGCATCGTGCTAAGACACTCCGCTCCCCACTTCCCGCTAAATTCTAGAGGCATTATGTGTTGAGTGACAAAATTCATGTCATACCTCTTTCTCTTCGACATAAGAGTGAAGAACCTCCTTCCTTGAATGGGAATCGAATCCATAACCTGTCGCGTGACTGTAAGTCACACAAATTGCCTCAATAAAATGGCTGTTTTATGAAAATTATTATAACAATCATATCAATTCTCTGATGGTAAAACAAAGCACATCGTTCCCTCTCAGCAATGTATCACTATTCCGTGGAAAGTGAAGAACGGAATATTTCAACACCAATCTCTCCGCTTCTTCTATAGGTATGCGGGAGACGCGTCAAGCTTAAAATACTTCTATATATAAAGGATAAACCAATACAAGATTCTACGTGATTTCGAAATTCACCTAATCTTATCATAATATGATTACAATGCGACTCGTGGCGTCAACAAAGATGGTTGACGTGCGAGTTTTGTAAACGGTTAGTAATTTAGTTTGAAGTCATGTAATGGAAATTTTATATATATTTAAAGTTAACAGTGTTAAATTTCTTATTGAGTAATAAACAAGAAAAAATATATAATTTCTAGGTTCTGCTCATAATGATATGAAATATATTATAGATGGGGCCAGGCAAAGTGTGAGTGTAAACGCGAAAGGTTGTGAGTTCGATTCCCACTCGAGGTAATGATATATTTAATATTTTAATTTCGTCATTCTGGTGTCGAGGTAAAACGCGGCTTTGAATTCTGCCGCTCTCAACACGCAATGCCCCCAGAATTCGGCAGAAAGTGGGGCACGGAGTGTCTTAACACTACGTTCCCTCTGCCTACCCTGCTATGTACGGGTTACAGCGTAACGCTAAAAAAACAATGACCACATTTAATTTTCGAACATCTTATTTGTTGTTTTACCTTATTGTAATTTAGGAGTAACAAATAACTTAATTATAATTTAATTTTCCATATAACATATACTATAGGTACTATAGAATTCTGAGGGGATTCTTGAATATTTACAGTTTAGATATTTTAGACTATCATTTCTCACTTATTTTACGAAATTTAATCACGTTTTCCAGTAGATTTACCGTGTCTGGTAAACAAATTATTAATACAGACAGCTAGAAATATTAAGCAGCTCTTAATATTTCTATTATAATATTGCTTAGATATCTTATCTAAAAAAAATCAGCTTCACGCTGTATCCCGCACACAGCAAGGTAGGCAGAAAGCACATAGTGTTAAGACACTGCGTTCCCCACTTTCTGTCGAGTTCTGGAGGCATTGTGTGTTGAGTGGCAGAACTCAACGCCGCGCTTTGCCTCGACATCAGAGCGAGGAAATGGAAATATAAATTTAAGTAAATATTTCATCTGCTCGAGTGGGGATCGAACCCACAACCAGTCGGTTTTACAGTCACATTTTGTGCCGCTGCGCCACGACTGGCCTCAATATCATCTCTAGATAATAAAAATGTTTTCTAATTTAAGAGACGGATATTATTTTATGCTATGCGCTGAGCCTCGCACCCGCGCGGTGAATCCACGGAATGTTAAGTAGTTTCTTCTATTATTCTAGATAAATAGTTGAAGTCAAAGTCAAATAATTTTCTTTTTTTATTCTTTTTCAGTTTTACGCTGTGGGGGGAGGGAGGGAACCTAGTGCTAAGACGATTCGTTCCCCTCTTTCCGCCGAATTTTCAAGGCGTTGCGTGTTGAATGGCGGAACTCAACGCCACGCTTTGCCTTGTTGAGTGAGTTTTGAGTTGTTGAACCAAAAAATGAAAATATTAATAAATAATAATTCATTCAAGTGGGAATCGAACCCACAACCGTTGCGTTTACAGTGACACGCTTGTGCCACTGCGCCACGACAGCCTCTAATAATTTTGTTCAAAATAAAAAGTTACATACACATTTTTTGAACGTTACATAATTTAAAACTAAAAAACAACAAAATTTGAGGCCAGTCGTGGCGCGGCGGCACGAGGTGTGACTATAAAACCGACTGGTTGTGGGTTCGATCCCTACTCGAGGATATGAAATATTTACTTAAATTTGTATTTCAATTTCTTCACTCTGGTGTCGAGGTTAAGCGCGGCGTTGAGTTCTGCCACTCAACACGCAATGCCTCCAGAATTCGGCAGAAAGTGGAAAACAGAGTGTCTTAACACTAGGTTCCCTCTGCCTACCCTGCTGTGTGCGCGATACAGCGTGAAGCTGATTTTATTTATTTTAATTTAGTTTCTCTTCTGTTAAAATGTATGACGTTTTTAACATAACACACTTATGCTGGAGATAGTTAACGAAGATTACTGACTGCTTCTTGTGCAGTGGAGAAATGAAAAGAGAAAAAAAAAAAAATTACATATATTTAGTAAATAGTAAGAGACGGCGGCGGTCGGATGACGGGCGTGCAACTTTGCGATATGAATGTGAATAAAATGAACATTTAACAGTTTTACTCACTCAATATTCTCATATAAAATTACATTTTTTTTTAATGGAAAACTATAGAATACATTTTCATGTATAGAGAGTGGGTTTCAAGAATTGATAGAATAGTGGGTAATTTACATTATTGACTCGATCAACAACTCGTCAATTAATGAGATCTTCTAAAGTCCTGCAAAATTTTACTAGGGTTTTGATGGTGTTTGCTGGTAATTCTTCTATTTTGTAGGGAAAATTTGAATTTGTGTATGTGTGTTTGTATAACATATCGTTTATTTTTTGTTTTTCTAATATTCTTTTTAGTATATTCTGTAAAAAATAATCAAAAATATATACCCATACAATATAACTTTCCAACGGTTGTTTAAATATAACTTTTAAAAGTTTGTCGGCATTAAATATATAAAATAAAAAGACATAAATCACTCCTATTTCGCCGCAAAGGACCAAATTTTGTTGTAAAGGAAACTATTTAGACATGTCCACGATTAATTATAGCAAAACGTAAGGTTGTGCCGGTAGGTAGCTCTGGCGTATCTGGTCGGATACAAATGTGCTATAATAAATCACGACAAAATGTTCCAGATATCCTGAAACCACCTACCTGTTCATTATGCCATTTTTTACTACGTTCTGACTTCACTTTGTATCGGGAAGGAAAAGGGAATCTGGGAACCTGGTGTTAAGACCCTCCGTTCCCTTTAAGATACTTTCGCTGATCGTTTCCCACTGTTCGCCTAATTCTGGAGGCATTGTGTGTTGAATGTCGAAACTCAACGCCGTCGAGTTTGTCTCGTTACCAGAGCGAATAAATGAAAAAAAATTAAACATTACATTTCCTCGAGTGGAAATTGACAGCGTCCTTTTATACCGTTAAAATATATATACAAAGTGAGCACTAAATAAAATTAGTGATATCTTTAATAAAACGCATTGTTAAAATGAGTCCTTATAAATCAAAAAATAATATTATCGATAAATATTTCTTAAACTAGTTTCGATAATAATAACATAAATAGATTTAATAAAAAAAGTCCACTATTACTTGCTATACACTAAGAAACGATTGATATTTTTCTTGCGTCACAAATCTTAGTCGTAACTCAGTAATTTAATTAATTAACAATAAATTTCAAGTTACACAAAGATGGCGAGAAAACCATATTGCATTTATATTTCTTTGTAAAACTTCGAGACCAGTCGTGGCGCAGGGGCACAAAGTGTGACTGTAAAAACAATTAGTTGTGGGTTCGATCCGCACCCGAGGAGATGAAATATTAATTTAAATTTGTATTTCCATTTCTTCGCTCTGGTGTTGAGTTCTGCCACTCAACACGCAAAGCCTCCAGAATTCGACAGAAAGTGGGGCACAGAGTGTCTTAACACTAGGTTCCTTCTGCCTACCCTGCTGTGTGCGGGATACAGCGTGAAGCTGATTTTTAAAACTCTTTAAATGTTTAATTATTATTTTAAATTTTAAACATTAATTATTGGGTACATTTTATTAGTCTTATATATAAAAAATAAAATAACTAGAAAAATATCATGAGCAATATACTAGTATATCCTACTAATATTATAAATGTGAAAGTTTGTGAGGATGGATGTTTGTTCCATTTTTACGTGAAATCTACTGAACCCATTTAATGAAACTACTACTGTAAAATATAATTTTGATTATAATATAACAATAAATTTAAGCGGGTGAAGTCGTGTGTTGATCGCTAGTTAATTATTAAATATCAAGGCACTATCGAGACGTCCAGCTTAACGCAAAAGGCGGTAATTTAGTTGAGCTTCCATTTGTTTACTACGGAATTTAGATTTGACATTTGTCCGAGGGACCATTTTTTTAGTGACGCCACGTGACATTATGGTTTTTGGTGGCACACCTAAATGGAGGCGCTACTTTTATTTTAGATATGATAACATTTCATAATTTTTTGTACGAGGTGTAACTGTAGATACTCTAGACTAGATACTGATTGTACGTTATCAAAAAGCATTTCTTGGAGTAATAGTAGAAATATACTTATTTAGAAAACGTATAAAAATTTGAACGCAGCGGGACTCGAACCCGCGCCTCCTGGAAACCGACTAGGTCGGTCCCGCTGCGTTCAAATTTTTATACGTTTTCTAAATAAGTATTTTTCTTTCCTAAGTGTGGAATAACACTTTAAAAATGTTTTTCGAGGCCGGTCGTGGCGCAGCGGCACGAGGTGTGACTGCAAAACCGACTGGTTGCGGGTTCGATCCCCACTCGAGGAGATGAAATATTTACTTAAATTTATATTTCCATTTCTTCGCTCTGGTTTCGAGGTTAAGCGCGGCGTTGAATTCTGCCACTCAACACGCAGATTGCCTCCAGATTTCGGCAGAAAGTGGGGAACGGAGTGTCTTAACACTAGGTTTCCTCTGCCTACCCTGCTGTGTGCTGGATACAGCATGAAGCTAATTTATTTTAATTTTATTTTAAATAGTTTTAAAGTAATAATAATAGAGATGAATGTATATACGAATACATCTATTATAATAAAAAAATCGATAAAAACCGGATATGGTAATCGATTTAACGTATAAGTGGCTACGGTAGTGACGTAAAAGTGAGAGAATGCGATTAGCGAATTCAAATTAGAATAAGTGCATCTCCACAGCGAGTGTCGAGTGAATGTCTTAGAAAGGTTGCGCCAAGGTCTAATAAAAAACGTTATCTCGAATAATTTACTTACAAAATTCATGATTTACTTCAGTTTTAAGAATTTTGTAATTTTTTTTTAGGACAGTGCATATAAATCATTCTTCATATTGTTTAATTACGGTTATTATTGTGTAAGATGCGAGTGTATTTTGAATTCTCTTAGTGTATTTGATAGTAGATGAAATTATTGGCTCTTTTCGTTTTATATTTGAACATATCTTTTTTTTTGTTTCGCTATTTTCTTTTCTTCTAGTATAGAAAAACTAGCTTAACTAGCTAACTTTTTCCCGAATTTTTAGTTCAGTGGCTGGGCTGTTTTGCCTTGGTTCCAGAGCAAAGAAATGAAAATATTAATAAATAATAACTCATTTATCCGAGTGACGATACGAACGATTAGAACCCACAACCGTCGCTTTACAGTCAATCATTTTCTGCTCAATTCTTGAGGATTGCTTCATTACGAGAGCGAGGAAATGAAAATATTAAATATATTATTCCCCCGAGGGGAAATTAAACCTACAACCACCACGTTTACAGCCACACGTGCGTGTATAGTCAAATAACCTACCAAAATTAGGTATCACTGTGCTAAGGGACGCGGTCGGCTCGGTATATGGGCGTTTTCCCTGTGGTCACGTTTTCTTTAAGCGCGGTCTTGCTTAATGAAACTTAGCAATGATGCGGAAATTACATGTGATATCTACTGTCTTAAATGCTTGACGGCATCAAATGAAAGGGATCACAAAAAACTCACATCTGTCTATTCTGGGTTTGATCTTCAATTGCACTTCCCAAGTCTGGTAAGAGAAAATACGGAACTATACGGAACTATACTGAACTCAACAGAGTTCAGTCACTAAATCCAAAAAGTCCCTAAATATTTAAAGTAACCACGCTGCATTCTGCATCTAGCAGAGTAGGCTGAAGGAATCTGGGAACCTAGTATTAAGACAATCTGTTCCCATTAAGACACTTACGATCCCCCATTTGCCCCGAAATTTTTTGAACGTTCAATGGAGGAACTCAACACCGCCAGAAATAAAAATAGTAAATATTTAATTTCAGTGGAAATCAAACCGACAACCTGTCGCGTTTTCAGTAACACGTCTATGTATTTATTCTTTAATTAATTTCTCTGATATTTATTCGTTCTTGATAAAGGAGACTAAAACGATTGTATACATTCTTGGGCCTAGAATGTAAAGAGATGAACATGGTATGATTTAATAGATCCACGTACATCACTCCGTCCCTGAAAAGTGTGTTGAAATACTTAGACCTAATTAAAATGTACAAATATTTTGTTTTCGTATTATTATAATAAAATTCTTTATATATATTGAGGATTTACAACTATTTTTCTCATTTTTTCCCGCTTCCAGATTGTCAATTGAGTAGATTTTTGGTCTTCTAAAATAAAAAAAAAATGTAGACCATATCTCAACTTTTTATATAACTTTTTTATTTTCCGTCTCCTTTGTCACCAATCACTCTACCTCGTGTCTCATCAAATCAAATGATTTTGTGCTCAACTGGCACGGTCAAAATTGTCAAAATTATAGATATAAGGCAAAATATTTAAAAAATTTCTTATTCGATATTAACCGCTTCAGAAATAATAAAACTACGAAAACCTCAGAGATGCAATAGTTATAATTGAAAGTGTCTGACTCAACGCTATGCTAATGTTATTACAGTTTTTTAAAATCAAATTATTTATCACTTCGCCCAGTGCTGAAAGATAAAACTACTTTTAAGAAAAGATATTTTATTAAAAAATATACAAATATTTAAACGAATGTATATTTTTTTTATATTTGCCGTTTTTTAGTGTAACGATTTTTAAATATAGTGTTAAATTTTTATTTAACCTTCTAGTGTTTAATATTTATATATTTTAAGGCTTAATATAAGATCGTAAAATTGTAATTCACTGTAGTTTCATGAATGTTTAAGATATAAGGAGGGAGAGAAATAATAGAGAAATATTCTTATTTGAATCTCCGATGTCAATTGTTTATAGCGAAAACTTGTTTAGATTTTTTTAAATGATCTACACATATGTGTCGATAATTTAAAAAAATCCAGACATTCTTAACGTATGCATAGTAACTTCCATTTTAAAAAAAACTCGTTCAATAAACCGGTTTCAAGAACGTGTGAAATGAACTGACCTTACTCCAGATTTTTCCCTTTATAATATTACCTTTTAAATTTCTGAAATTTCAACAGAACTTCGTATAGAAATGTTTCTGTTTAATTTTACATATAATAATAGAAGGTTATTTTTAAATATTATCGCTTAAAATTAAATAAAAGAACATACTATAAGGTATTGTTTGTAGAACAAATTTAATTTAATATGATTTTAGGTTTCTACAAAATTATTAACATATTTAGATTTATGGCCCCAGGCAGGTGTTAGGAGTGGGAGCAGATTATGCGGTGAGCCTCGCAAGCTAAAACTAATTTCATTCCAGTTATCTTCGGAACTTGATTAAATTTTATGTATACTTATGAAGATATATTCACTATATACATATGTATATAGTATTTAAAGAGGTACATGTTAATCTGATAAAAAACAGAAATGTGAAATGAGAGCCAAGTAAAATGTTAAGTAATGAGTAGTTCCCGGACAAAATGATGAGAGATCTATATCGGAGTTGAGTTCTGTGGATATTATTCGTGATAAAATTCAAGCTCTAAATTTAACTTGCCACGTTACCAGAGCAAAGAAATAGATATATTAAATATTACAATTCCTCGAGTGGGAACCGAACCCACAACCTGTAGCATATGCAGTCGCACTCTGACAATTTCCACTTATTGCACTTTTTTAGGTATTTCGTGCTAGATTCATAAAATCAGCTCTGCACTTTTTGGCTTTATACATATGCCTGAGAAAGTTCTTAATCAACGACTATTATTATATACATTACGTCCCAAACTCGTCCAAGTTATGCATCAAATATATATCATCAAATAGAAAAATTTATCGGTACAAGAATTTCTGAAGAAATTTCTTTTTCAAATGTATGTTACATTTGTATGGGTACTTATAACATATTTTAGTTCAATAATAAAGTGAAAGAGGTTCCTTTATTTTATGTTGTTCAGCATATTTTTTATAACATTTAAATCTGTTATAAAAATTTTATGTGTTGCATCCGTTCTTTAAATATTTTTATTAGCTTATTTACTATTCAGGTTCTTATGTTATTTTATAGTTATTTTAAGTTTATTGTTATTATGTAGTATTAATGTATTTATAAATATAGAATTAAAATTTATAATGCGGAAACAAATATTTTTATCATATTCCTTTTTGTACAACAGTCGCAGAACTTCGCTGTGATCGTAGACCAACGTGGACCGGGTATATATAGAGATTTTTTCCGATATAAAACAATCTGTTACTTCTGGGATAAATACACAAAATGAGAGTACTCGCAAACAAAAAAGTAAAACAAACCGTTACTACTAAGATGAAACATAAATAAAGAAGCTATAAATTTTATTGTTGTTCATTGACTATATTATTGTTGTTTTTTGATTATGGCATTCCGAGCGTGTAGTTGAGCACAAATCACTTCGGCTACGTCACTTTGTGTGGGGATCACACTAAGGAAGTCCATCAATTTTATGCACACCACAATTTACATCCTAAAAATATAATAAATAAATCAGCTTCACGCTGTATCCCGCACACAGCAGGGTAGGCAGAGGGAACCTAGTGTTAACACACTCCGTTCCCCGCTTTCTGCCGAATTCTGAAGGTATTGCGTGTTGAGTGGCAGAACTCAACGCCGCGCTTAACCTCGACACCAGAGCGAAATGGAAATATAAATTTAAGTAAATATTTCATCTCCTCGAGTGGGGGTCGAACCCACAACCAGTCGGTTTTACAGTAACACTTTGCGCCGCTGCGCCACGACTGGCCTCACAATTTGGCCTTTTCATTACAATATTATTACATCCTATGTAATAATATTATAATGAAAGTTTCAATATAAAGATAAATTGTAATCAACCGTAACGCTGTAACAACTAACGATACGCATATATTACCAATAAACTTAAATTCCATATTCTCTTCTAGAAACCAAAGTAAATTTGTTATTACAAAATTTCTTATGTAAAATCTGATTTAGTTCAGTAAACGTGCAATAAATGAGAAAATAAATAAAATATATGCTCAATCTTCGAACTTTGACTTTATAATATACCGCATAACCGTACCGTACCGTGCCGTACTCGTTAGTACTGTGAGTATCATATTTATTCTATGAAATTTTAATATAGAAGCAAAAAATAATAAAATCCTTAAATATATAATAAATTGATTTAACTATTTAAAAGATAATAGATGTATAAATATCACATTTAGAAGAAATTTCGATCGATCCGAATTTTTCGTAGAATATCGTCCTACGAAAAATTCGGATCAGTTGCCCGATCGATCTACAATTAGTACGAGAGCAAATCGCTTGGGTTAGTCTACAAATAACAATTAACTTACCATCAAGTTTGTGCTGAAGTAATAATGTGATAATACTTACTTATACATGTTATCTTTTACTAAAAACTTATCTTTTTAGCTTCACCCTGTATCCAGAATAATGGAAGTATATATATTTTTTTTTATAAAGAGCAAATATATAATGCAAGATTTATTCTATATATTATTCGAGATTTATTCGAGGCCGGTCGTGGCGCAGCGGCACGAGGTGTGATTGCAAAACCGACTGGTTGTGGGTTTGATTCCCATTCGATGAGATGAAATATTTACTTAAATTTATATTTCCATTTCTTCGCTCTGGTGTCGAGGTTAAGCGCGACGGTGAGCTCTGCCACTTAACACGCAATGCCTCCAGAATCAAGCGGAAAGTGGGAAACGGAGTGTCTTAACACTAGGTTCCCTTTGCCTACCCTGCGGTGTGAGGGATACAGCGTGAAGCTGATTTAAATTACGTTATTCAACTAATTTAGCCATTTTTTAATTAATCAGTAAATATTTATCCACGAAATATCATGTAAAAAAATATGTATTCTTTAACAAAATCGACTTTGTTACCTAAAAGTCGATGTTGATGTTTTAAACTTTTACTTTCAAAGCTCTTACGTTCACTAACATTTAAACTGGTTTTAATAAATATCTATTATTTAGAAATGTATGAACATCGTTTTGAGGTAATGTTCTATGGTAGTTTCTCTATGGAGTGGCGTTTTCAAATATCAAAGGAATATTTACCAATTATTAAAAGATTTTTTTGAAATATAGTAAATCTCCTTCTGCTAGATATTCTAAAATAAAGGTAGTTATTGCAGTAATTTTTTATTTAAGATTCAGTTAAAATCTTGAAAGCTGCCCTTATTTAAAAGGAAAAACCAAATTGAATTTAGTTAATAGGCTAAGTTGTAGGTGTAAATGGTATTGGTACCTATAATCTCCATCTAATGTACCCGAGAATAGTTTAAATGCCAAAATTAAAGATATTTAAATCGACGAAATCCAGAGGCCAGTCGTGGCACAGCGGCACGAGGTGTGACTGTAAAACCGACTGGTTGTGGGTTCGATTCCCACTCGAGGAGATGAAATATTTATTTACATTTATATTTTCATTTCTTCGCTCTGGTGTCGAGGCTAAGCGCGCCGTTGAGTTCTGCCACTCAACACGCAATGCCTCCAGAACTCGGTAGAAAGTGGGGAACGGAGTGTCTTAACACTAGGTTCCCTCTGCCTACCCTCCTGTGTGCGGGATACAGTGTGAAGCTGACGAAATCCAGACAGTCCACGGCGAAAGACGCCATTGGTAAACTTATTGTGAAATAAACGTGTTACTAAAATTTAAGTTAATTTACATACACAAAAGTAAATTCCAAACAAGAAATCTCTGACGCCACGGGGAATATAAGTTTGTTAGAAACATGAATCTCTTTGGAGTATTAAGTCTCTCGTTAAGAAATGATATTTGATAATTCAACATTTAACTGTCAAAGTCGTGATGGGAATATTTCAAATTTTATGAGAATTTTTTTTTTTTCATTGTTGCCTAAATGGAATACGAAGTAGATAAAGATGGGGCCAGTCGTGGCGCAGCGGCACGAGGTGTGACTGTAAAACCGACTGGTTGTGGGTTCGATCCCCACTCGAGGAGATGAAATATTTATTTAAATTTATATTTCCATTTCTTCGCTCTGGTGGCAATGCCTCCAGAATTCGACAGAAAGTGGGGAACGGAGTTGCTTAACACTAGGTTCCCTCTGCCTACCCTGCTGTGCGCGGGCTACTGCGTGAAGCTGATAAAAATAAAGATTATGTACAAGCTACCGTACAAACATAAACTTAAAAATATTCTTATAATACTCCACGTCGCAAATATTATGTAACTCCATAACAATATTAATACGAAACAAAACACACATATATTAATTAAAGTTCACTTCAAGGCATAAATACTGCATTCTATTTGTACGGCACACGATGTATGAGTAGTTTAGAGAGCATGCGAGCAGTTACGCGCTGACGAACTTCACAATTGGTCATACTTTATCGTGGCCAGTATTTTTAATATTAATATTTTAATATCAACGTCTTCATTTGATATTGAGTTCAAATAATAAGTTCCTTTATTCAGCTTCACGCGGTATAACAGGGTAGGCAGAGGGAACCTCCAGCCGCTCCTCACTTTTTGTCGTATTCTCGAGGCATTGGGTGTTAAGTGGTGAAACTCAACGCCGCGCTTTGCGTCGATGCCAGGGCGAAGAAACGAAAACATTAAATATATAATTTTCTCGAATGGGAATCGAACTGACGTTTACAGTCCCACCTACAGTAATGTCAAATCCTGACGATCCTGTCCTGTCTTCAGACTAAGTTTTTCAATCTATCCTTCTGTATGGGTATTCTTCATAGCTTAAAAAAATACTAAAAAAAATCTTCTATTACGGCACCTCCATTAGAAATACTAGGCCACATATTGTATATTTTATAATGTATTTAAACATATGTATATGACACAAACGCGTAATATTTGACCTTGCCACTGTCACAGGTAGGCGTGTCATCGTTCGTTAAAATATTTAACTCACTCCATAATAACCACTCTGTGTTATTATAACGTAATATTGACCTTCTTCGTGTTATTGATTAATTGTTGTCCATACATTTTTTCATACGCCATCTTCTTTTCAATGTAGTCACGAATGATTTGATTTAGCCTTATAGCATTAGGTCAAGTAAAGAATTTATTTTAATTAATTATAATATGTTACAGCAATAAACATGAAAGGCGCTGTGGTTTAGCTTTGACTGTAAACGCATTGGTGTGTGTTCGAATCTTACTCTGGGAATGAATTATTTTCATTTATCCGCTCTGGTAACTAAAACGCGGCGTTGAGTTCCGTCGCTCAACGCATAATGTCTCGACAATTGAGCGGAAAGCGGCCAATGAAGTTTCTTAATACTAACCTCCTTATGCTTCCTTTAAAATGTGGGATACAGATAAAGGTAATAAAAGGTATATCAAAATTTTAACTAAGATATAACATATTATCACATACTATTTAAAAAGACTTTCTTTTGATACATGCAAAAAAATATTAAAGTTTTAATTTAATGTAAAAAAAATTTAAATTAATGTATATAAGTATAAAATTTTTTGACTTATAAATATTTATTTCTATTCATACAACAAAACTGTAAGATATCGCCGTCTGTTCATGGAAGATATATGAGAAAATCTATTGATTTAAAAATGTGCTGCAATCCAAAACAATTATTTTAAAAAGTTTGGTGATGACTTCTGTATTTCGCTTTTTTTTCTGTTTGACTCTTGTCTGTACGTTTCAATTCAGTTTTTACTATAATATTTTTATAAACTTCCCTCAACATTTAGTATTAGTTTTCGTTTGAATCGGTTCACTAATAAAAAAATATATCAATATTGCATTGCTTGCGACAATAAATAAATGTTTTATTGAATTAGATGAAACTTTACTTTTTAATATATTTATAATAACTTTTGCCTTTAAAATCATAATGTTGTCAGATCACGAAAGTAATTGACACGAGAGAAACAACTGTGCAGTACAGGCGGGCGAAGCCGCGAGTCGCTAGTTCAAAATAAAGTTTATAAGGAAAAAAAAAGATTTTCTTTATACACGACCAGCAAGCGACTCTGCATTGCAGTACTCTAGATTCTTTCGTGTATTATTCCTCCACGTGACCAGTACGTAGTATGCATGTAGACCTTTTAATAAGCATGATGGATTTTATACCTGAATAGAATTTGAAACATAAGTCTTGTACGAGGCAGCTTACAGACTTACATTAATTTTATCTTTTACTGGAAATGTAAATTTATATTTAATGTTTACTTTAATATATATTTTTTAATAAAACGGAAAAAGTATTTGTTTATTTGGGTGAGCTCGCGTTTTATACAGAATGATTTAAATGTTATCATAGAATACTGATAATTTATAGACAAGTTTCTTTGTTTAGCACGTGAGATAGAAAAATATATTAAAAAATTACGCGTAAAATAGAAAAAAATAACATTACATATTTTTTCAGATGAACGTCCTTCATTCTTTCCAGGATAGGCCACAAATTAATTTCCCCACATTCCATGTAACTTTGAGATATTATATATGTGGCGGAACTCAACGCCGCGCTTTATCTACAAGAAAACAAGAAAATAAAAATAAATATAGTCTTCTCCAGGTGGAAATTAAGCCCACACTATCGACTAACAGTCAAACGCTGTTCAACTGCGGCACAGCGGTCTCCATTAAACTAAGTAAGTCACATTAAAATATAAAAAGGTAAAAAAAAAAAATCCATTAAGAAAATAAATCTATTTATCATAATATAGAAAATTTTCACGCGCTAAAGTTGAAGCTTAAAAGGATTTCCGTGTTGCATTTTACCACACATTCGCTTAGTATTCCACTCGACGTTATTTTTGACGTAGGCTAAACAAAGTATACGACTTCGCACATATTCACAAAGAATTCATAATTAAGTTATAATTTATTATTTTTTCACTTTATAAATTTAAAATTTAGGCCAGTCGTAGCGAGGCGCAACGTGTGGCTGTAAACGCGACAGGTACAACCTGAGTTCCTGAACCTGAGTTCGATTCTCATTCGAGAAAATTTAATATTTCATATTTTCATTTCGTCGCTCTAGTGCCGAGACAAAGCGCGGCGTTGAGTTAAGCCACTTAACATGCAATGCGGTTCAGTCGGATTCGGTTCCCTCTGCCTAAGCTGCTATATGCGGAATACAGCGTGAAGGAAAAAAAAATATTATGTTTAATTTATAATAGTGATAAAGTTATGTGGAAGAAATTAGGAAGTCATGAAGAGACAAGATAGGACGAATTCGCTCGGTTTATACTAACATAGTCATCATGATGATACGGTTCAAAGTCAAAGTCAAACTAACTAACTATTCAAAATATTAAGTTACATGCTTCATTTTTTGAACGTCAAATAATTTACCACCAGTTCACTAAAATTAATGCCTCAGACCTGACAAGCAACTCAGCGGGAGGTTTTTTTTTAATATATTCTATACAAATACATATACTTCTTAGGGAAAGTTGATCGGTTATTTTAGTATATTAGTATAGTACTGTTATATGCTAAATAAATTGTTATTTATTTAAACCTTTTGAAATGGAATTGTTGTTGAAAAATGTTTGGTTATTTCATACCAATCTGGGCTTTACAAATTAAAGCGCGGTAAACGCGGTTTTTTTGACGTAGATCCCAACCACTGGAGATTATCTTTCAGTGAAAGTCATATAAAAATCAACTCAACTATTCCAGAGATTAGTCCGGACAAACAAATAGACAAACAATAGAGTTTAAATCGTTTTTGTATTTTTAAATAAGGATCTATCTTCCAATCATGTAAATGCTATGCACTTACATACATACATATATGCACTTGAAAAAAAGAACTGTTATTTTAAAATCTTATTTATAAGCATAGATAAAAAAATCAAGACCAAAGTAAATAATCCTAAACATTCTTTTTACTATAGAGAAAAAGAAGTATAAAATTTTTATTTACACAAGAAATAAAAAATAACGCTTCACACACATTAGCTTAGTAAGCCTGTTTGTAAAAATAATTTTATTTTATTTCATCAACGAGGTGTTCCAGATGCGAGAGGCTTTAACACTATATGCAGACAGCTAAATTTAAAAGTAAAGCTTTTACTGTAAAATCTCTGCCAACTAATCTAATTATTAAAGGTACTGCACTAATGTTCCTAGAATATACTTGTGCTGGTATAATAAGTATATTTAACATTTCATATTTTATCTAAATTTGGAAGTGTGAAATAAATAATTCGTTATAAGTCTAACGTATAGTCTATTTTACAGCTTACTATGTGTGTTATGAACTGAATGAACTGTACTGTACTGAATGTATTATGACTAGTGCGGGTTCGATCCCAACTCGAGGAAATGATTTATAATGTATATTTAAATTTACATTTTCAAGAAATGAAACACTCTGATTTCGAGGCAATGCGAGGCGTTGAGTTCCGCTACTCAACTCGCAATACCTCCAGAATTTGGAGAACGGAGTGTCTTAAGTTAAGAATCTGAACACTAGTTTCTCTCTGCCTACGCTACTGTCGCCTGAGGCTGACAGAGTTAACTATGTGTTATTCTGATGTATAAGCTATATTACTGTAAAGTTTCATCAAAATATGTTCAGTAGTTACGTGTGAAAGTGGAACAAGCATCCATCCTAACAAACATTCACATTTATAATATTAGTAGGATTTCGACAATCAACTGCATGCACTACATACTTAGTGGACAATAAAATTAACAATTGGAATTTTATGTATCTGAATAGAACCTTCAATATTCTTGATACGTGCATGATTACGTAAAATAGGTTTGCAAATGTGAACCAAGTACGTAAGTTCTTTGAATGTTATGCAATGGAAACATTGATTTTTAGAAAAGTCAGTCTGTACGTTTGATGTTTCATACTAATTGAATATATTGTTTTATTTATTTATGAGGCCAGTAGTGGCGCAGCGGCACGAGGTGTGACTGTAAAACCGACTGGTTGTGGGTTCGATCCCCACTCGAGGAGATGAAATATTTACTTAAATTTATATTTCCATTTCGTCGCTCTGGTGTCGAGGTTAAGCGCGGCGTTGAGTTCTGCCACTCAACACTCAATGCCTCCAGAATTCGGCAGAAAGTGGGGAACGGAGTGTCTTAATAATAGGTTCCCTCTGCCTACCCTGCTGTGTGCGGGATACAGCGTGAAGCTGTTTTATTTATCTGTACTTCTCGATCTACTTTTGTACTAATATTATAAAGTGGTAGAGTTTGTTTGGTTGAACGCCACGCTTATCTCAGGAACTACTGGTTCGAATTGAAAAAATATTTCTGTTTCGGATAGTCCATTTATCGAGGAATACTATAAGCAGTCACAATTACGTTCCGCGCCTAGAATGTGTCATGTATCAAACACAGCTTTTGGTGAAGTACAGTCCGCGAGGCGTAAGCTGAGCTTTGCATTTGTGTGAGTGTACACAGATTATGTAGAGATAATGTAGGTGTGACAACCGTTTGAAACGCGCGCATCCGTTTCTTGGTTTAAACCGGTTACTATTGCTTTTTAATTATGAGCGTGAGAGCACCCCTTATTTGACATATTTACACCTCTTGTACTGTTCAAGTGTTTAAAATGATTTTTTTTTTGTTCGATTTATTAAAAGTGAAAAAAAAAAGATGACACGATTACTGTACAAGAATAGAAAAATGTATGCGACTAAGCCGTAAAAAAGAAAAAAAAATTATAGTCACAACGCTGATGATGAAAATGATGAAAATGCAAGTCTTGCGTAGAATAAAATTTTTATGTTCATTTTTTATTGGTGATTTATAATAAATATCATTTTTAAAATATTTTTTCTGGCTCTACTTTTAGGTTATCACTCGCACAAATACAAAACACAGCTTATGCCTCGCAGACTGTACATTACTGTTGGAGGCGAAGCTACTAATATTTTATAATATAGATAGCTGCGTTTAGGATTCTAAAGTCGTGTCGTAACAGTTAATTTCATAATATAGATATGACTTTTCTGCAGTTAAGCGCAGTTGCAAGGTTAAAATCGAAACCACGTGAATTATGGATTTTTAATTATTTTTTTGTGAAGGCAAGTTTTTAGCTTGTGATGCTATGTTTAATGACTCTACCATGTCTATTTATGTTATGGATATGCAAATAATAAGAGAGAATGTATCCGGTTTATAGTTTATTTATTTATTAAATTTGTATTTAATATTCTAATATTATCTGTTCACTTTCGTGAGTATTTTGTTGAAATATAAATGTAGAAAATTCATTTTTAAATAAATATATTGAGATTAAAAAGCCAAGCCGTGACTTCTAGATTATTTTTACATGGTCACGTTTTAGAATATTACCTAAGCATTTTAAAATCATACAGCAGTCTCTCGTATCTGGTATTTCATTTTTGTTTCCTCCTACCTAAACTAGTGATAATAATCAATCAATAACACTTATTGTAAAAAAAAATATAATACGAATAAAAAATATAATAATTTACAGTATTGTTATCAATTAACAAATGTTGTACTGCAATAATTAATTCTGTCTTACGTACGATCGATTTTGCAACATCTACGGTTACATTAAATAATTTTAATACCAATTATAAATCTAATGAGATAAAATAGGATACATGTCAAGTGCATCCGATTGCTGAGGTTACATATCTATTACCGCTAATCACTTTAGAAGGTAAAGGACGTACAATCTCCGCTATTGAAGAAGACCATTTTAATAATAAAAAAAAATATCGATATTTCAACATGCGAATGTACCAAAGTAATGTGAACCGTATAGATGGGTGTGCGCGCTTACAACCGATAATAAACGAGCGGTGTACGCTAAGGCAGCGTATCGAATGCGCCCGCGCAGCCCGCGGACCTCGTCGAAAAGAAAGGACTTTATTCTTGTTAAATAATGACGATAGTTGCGCGTTACCAAGTGAAATGCTTGTAGGGATGGAGAGTTTTGACGAGATGAGTATCTTGGTATTTAAGAGCGGGTTGGTGGTGAATGTCATCAGTTATCACTCGCTCACTCACCAAGGAACATCTCCAAGAGTTGGTTGTTTCAGTGTAAATTGTGCCGCAGTAGCAGTTCTTTTTGACAAAAAAACGTTACGCCCAAACGTAAAATGCGCGCATTCGTGGTAAGTTTGCTCGCGTGTTTTTAATTTTTTTCTTTTAATTATTATTATTAATATTTAAATATTGTTTATATTATTTTGCATATGCGATTATTTATTATTTTTTTTATATTATTGGAGTTATTAAGTGCTTATATTACTTAGGAATGCATATTTACGCATTATAGACAAAGTGAGTTCCAAGTGAAGTGGTCAGTGATTGCATTGAAAATTGGAAAATGGACTGTTTAGTGCCATATAGTGTGTGTTGTGCCAATTAGAGTAGTGTCAAGCAAGGATTTAAATATTTAACAAACATAGTGCATTAAATTATATTAAATGCTAATTAATGAAATCGAAATTTAAAAAATATAATATAATGAATGAATGTTATTTGATATGTTTTATATTTCATATTAGAATTTAGAAACATTCTTAAAATGTCGTTTTTGTTCCAGGTTCTCGCCTGTGTGGCCCTGGCCTACGGCCGCCCTGAGCCTCCAGTAGGATACAGCTACTCTGCTCCTTCTAACAAATATATTCCATCTGAAAGTTACTCATCCTCTTCTAGTAGTGGTCATTCTAGCGGCCTTTCTTTGGGTGGAATCTCTGGCGGCCACTCTTCAGGTAGTGGTGGTATCAGTGGTGGATTCGGCGGAGGAATTGGCGGAGGAATTGGCGGAGGAATTGGTGGCGGATTTGGCGGCGGAGACGCCGGTTTCGGCTCCGGTGGATACTCGGGGGCACCTATTGTGCAGAAACACATCTACGTCCACGTGCCTCCTCCAGAACCCCAGGAACAGAGAATCCCCCGCATCACTCCTGTCGCTGCTCCCCAGAAACATTACAAAATCATCTTCATCAAGGCCCCAACCCCACCCGCACCAGTCGCTCCTATCATCCCTGTCCAACCTCAAAATGAAGAAAAGACCCTCGTATATGTGTTGGTTAAGAAGCCCGAAGAACAGCCTGATATTGTTATCCCCACTCCCGCACCCACCCAGCCTGCCAAGCCCGAAGTATACTTCATCAAGTATCAAACCCAGAAGGAGTCTGGTGGTATCGGAGGCGGTGCTATTGGCGGTGGCTCTTTGGGCGGTGGCGCTCTCGGTGGTGGTGCTCTCGGTGGAGGTTCTCTCGGTGGAGCTCATGGTGAGGGAGCCATCGGTGGTGGAGACCTCAGTGGTATCGGTGGATCAGGACTTGAGGGCTCGGCTCATGGCGGAGCAGGAAGCCACGGTGGAGCCGAGATCGCCGCTGACTTTGGTGCAAGCGC
>JAATLQ010034691.1:0-24114 GCA_013421005.1 Heliconius erato x Heliconius himera
TTGTTGTATGTATTTTCTATAATTTGATATTGATCCTTATGAAAATGAATATAATAGTCACTTTTAACATTTCATCTGGATTGAAATTATAGTTTACTGTATAACATTCTAATAAATAATTAAGGAGATGTCACTGATTCGAAATGACCTAGCCTACGAGCGGCATAGTATGACCGACGCGAACGGGCAGATGACTTTGACAGTTTTGTAAATTTTCATACATTTTCGAACTACTATTATTTTTTATGTAATTATAATTAATTTATATTTTTCTTTGGTTCTTCGCTTATTCGAGTAGTAGTTTAATTAGATTTTCATAAATTTCTTGGTGTGGTGTAAGTTGCGGCCCTGTGCGGCAGCGGCATAATATTATTTAAGTACTTATTATTTAAGGAAAGAATTGTTGGTTATTTCATCTTGGATGGTTATCTATTGCGTTGTTATACACTTAATAAAATATGGTTTTAGTTTTTGGGATTTTATTTGATATGGCTCGCAAAACTTATCATATTTAACGTAGAAAGGACTTTAGTTAGGTATTTCATATAGTATCTATGTACGCGCGCAAGGAAAACGTGTAAAAAGATTTTTCCCGGGTAAATCGGTAAAATAGACAGAAATCAGTTCAGTTATTCTGGACATTAGCTCGGGGAAATAGAAAGACAGACAGAGACAAAAAATATAATATTTTTTATTGTATTTAAGTATTATGTAAATAACCACATGCACTTGCAAAAACATAGCACAACACATTTAATTTTAATTCTTTTAAATATTTATTTTACTTTGATGATATTAATAATGTAGCTGGTTTTGTTTAATTTTTTTTATAAATATTTTAATATTTACTTATAACTTTTTTCATTCAAATTAGATATTTTCAAAAACAATTTCATAAATATATCTAATAAGCATTCGTATAGTTCAAGCGGGCGAAGCCGCGTCCGGGTCCGCTAGTAATGAAATATATTATTATCTGTTGTTGGTCATAACGCCCAACTTTACTTATTTCTACATATAAATTTAAATAGTATTTTGTTACAGCACATCTATATAGATAGCTGTAAATTCAAAAATAAAATATTTTCATTTCCTTGCTCTTTAGGCAAGACAAAGCGAAAGAATAATCGAAGTCCCAGAACTATATACATTCGATATGAACGTAACGTTAGCGCGATCTAACTACATACAACGCCATCTATATTACAATTTGAAACCTAAGGCCGCGCTTCGCCTCGGGAATCTGCTCGGGAAAATGATATATTTTAAAGACCAAGCCAATAAAAATATTACGAATAAATATGGGAAATTTATTCAAACAAGAAAACACTTTAACACATACAACAAATATAGAAAAAGAAATACTCATATAGAAGAAAATTTTAATTTATAATCCTCTAACGCTTAATATTGTATGTATCTCCTATCTCGGGTTAACGTCAATCTTTGATTGTTCCACATATCTATCCAATCTCTAACCTGCGGGCCAATAACCAAACCGGGCAATGTCAACTTATGTTCAAAGATAGATTGCATGGCCCTCCTTGCCTTATCTCTGTTTTACGTAGAACTCCGTTTTACGTAGAAATTTTAAATTAACGAAATCCTCATGTATGTGCTAAAATTATTACTACTTACAAAACTCCTTTAAAAACAATTTTTAATGAAATAACAAATCTTTAAGTCCCAAAATAAACTATGAAAACTAAAAAAAAATAATAAAAATTAACAATATTAAAACTCTTAAATTAATGTGTAAAATGGACCTCGAACATATTGTCATTTACTCATTTTGAAGTTTCTTCTAATGTCTTTATAATTTTATAATATATTGTTAATTTTAAGATACCTCATTACTAACCTATTTTTATGTACATATATATTGTTTGGCATAACTCGAAACGCCATAAACTAACAACTAAAGTGAACTGAAGATACTTCATTTTATAATTAGAAATTACAAAAAATACTTTTACGATGGACTCCGGCATAGTAAGTATCGTATTCATAGTTTTGTTTATGAAGTTTAAATACAATGTTTTTTGCGAGTAGAGTAGTTTTCTGTGAATATATATACCCATATAATTTGTCGAATTTGTAATAATATTAATTAATATCGTTTAGTAGTAGTTTGGTAGGTGTATAGTTTTCTTTAATAATTTAAGACTTGTGCAAGATTAATTTTAACTAATTTTGGTGAATGCTTTACTGAACAATGAACTAATAAATACTTTCATTTTTTCAGTGAAATAGAAAACAATATTGGTGACCACTGCAAGAAATTTAGCTATCACTAAATGTTGTAGCTTATAAGAAATGTATGGAAACTAAGGCTGATAAAATTACAAAACATAGAGGTCAAATTAAGAATTAAAAAATATTACTACATGAGACAAATAAAAAAAATAGGTTACATTTTCTTTAATAATAAAAAAATTACAATACATATTGTTTTTCTTATACACACCTCCAAAAAAAGTAAAAATATAATTTAATAACAATCTTTTCAATCCTTTATTTAATAAATATAAAATACATTAACAATTATTCATCTTACAAGGAAATGATATATGAAAGATGTCCTTTCTGTGATATTTCCTACTGAAGCGCTGTCCCTATTATGTACTATGTCATGAAGGTACATCTACTCCTGGTACTTCCATAAAATTAAAATCTCTGCAAGTGGAGTGCCATAATAGAAACTTATCTTTCAAATGCTCTGAAAATATAAAATTTATATATTAAAAAATATATATTAGGTATATAATTAGTGAATACAAATAAATAAATAAATCAGCTTCATAATGTATCATACATACAGCAAGGTAGGCAGAGGATATCTAGTGTTAAGACACTTCTTTGCGGGACTCAATGCCTCGACACCAGAGCGAAGAAAATGGAAATATAAATTTAAGTAAATATTTCATCTGTTCGAGTGGGGATCGAAACCACAACCAATAAGTTTTAGAGTCACACTTTGTGCCACTGCACCACGACTGGCCTCTAGTGATACAAATATGTTTAATACTAGTTACAAATAATACTAATAAATAGAAATTGTTTTTTTTTTTATTTAATCAAAATCTTATAACTTCCACTTTAACATATGGTCCGTATCCTTTTTTTCCATACCCTTTTTATTTATATTTTAATTTTTTTTCTCCAAACCTAAGGTTAAATAATATCTAAACCAGTTTAATCTTATACATCTTATACTAATAATAATCATGATACCTTTCTATTATATTCCTTGTTTAATATGTGCTTGCTTGCAGTTTAGCTTCACTACTTGGATTAAGAACTTGTGTTAATAAATATGATCTATTTGGATAAGCACTACCATGTAGCCTACATTGATTACCATAATATTTTGCATCACATTTTGCAAAATCAGTAATTGAATAACTTTATTTACCTGCAATAAAATATAAAATAATATTTTAGAAAATCAGCAACTGAAATTAATAAGCCCACAGCTCTAATTAAGAAATGAAATAGTAACTGATATTAAATATAGAAACACAAGTTTGCATAATTTACCTGCTTTTTTAAAGAAAAACTTTTAAGAAACTTTATATATATTGATAATACTCACATGGTGATTGGATCAATTGCAGCAATAGCTCCAGGAAAACCCACCAATTCTATAGAATTTTTCTGCACTCTGTTGACATACTTTTATATGCTCACTGCATATATTTCCAATGTTTATAGTAACTTTATAACACTATCATTATTATCACACGAAGAAATATCACTCCACATATTTCTTTACCTTCTAAACAAAATAAAGTATAAATGCAATATTGCAAACCGAAGATATGATAAAGTAAACCCCCAAACGTCTCGGATAGCAATAAGCTGTCATTTTTGCTATCTAACCTAATTGAACAAAAAAAGGCAGCACACTTCGCTTCGTTTGACGAGATCAAAATATCAACTGGGTTATTGGAGTCTTCAAGGAGACCACGGGCCCATCGCAACGGAGTGTTTCACATTATTCAGTCGGTTTGTTAGTCAGTTAATTTAAAATAAGTGTTCGTCAAAACTGTTGTAATAGTTCGTTGATTTAATGTTCATATATACTGTATATAATTGATAAATATTTGATTTAATTTTTATAATAGGGGGGCATTAAAAATTTTAGAAAGGTGGGGCATGGCACAAAACCTATTTTTTATCTTCACGTGTATCCCGCATATAGCAGAGTAGGCAGAGGAAACATAGTGTTGAAACACTCCGCTCCCTATGCCAGCGCCCAAACAGAGACGTTGCGTTTTGAGTGAGAGCTCAACGCAGCGTTTGTAAAATCAAACCCACAACCATTTAAACATATTTTATATATTTTGCAGTTTATTTATTACGTTTTATTTTTAATTATTACGCTGCAGTTTAGACCTGCTAGTACTGAGAGGCAGTAATAACGTAAGTGTCTCTCATCATAATGGCAAATGTATGTGTACACTAACCATTATATGCCGTAAAAAGTTTTTGAATTGAATTCACATATTATTATAATAGACACTAAACTTTATATCACATTAAACACTCCGCTTTAAAGAGATACTGATGACAATATTATTTATTTTTGTAATTTTTAACTCAAAATCTTCACATTTCTTTATTAAAACAGAAATGAAATTGAATCTCGAACTCGAGGGTTAAAACCTATACCTCTTGGAAACTGTCCAAGCTTGATAGGGACCTATGGCTTAGCGGTTAGAGTAAGACGGTTTGTTCAACTTCTTATACATTTTCTAACCTTAGTATGGAACAATACTTTAAAACTTTTGACACTAGGCGTGATTTTTTATCATCGATATCGATTTAATTTTAATTTTGATAATTATGTCATTTGTTTATTATTAAAAAAATAAAATATATATTTTTAAAATAGTTACTTTGACGGCGCCTCGCCATAATTAGTGAAATTAGTGACTAATTTCAGGTTACATAGTGTACCTTAGATTTCGAATGACGCTAAATTGTATGGTATATATTTGACACTTTACGCTTGTTGTGTTCTATTAATAATTGATATAGGTTGTTTTATTAATAAATGGTATGTTTTGGTCCAAAAATTGAAATCTGTCCGTTATTAGATACGGGAACATATACAATAGGGAACAGTTTTAGACACTTTAGATCGAATTCTGGTGGCATAGCGTTTTGGAGGGCGGAACTCAACGCTTCTCTTTGCCCTATTACCAATGCGACGAAAATGTTTAATTTCCTCTAGTAGAAATCGAACTCACCACCTGTCACGTTTATAGTCACACGCTTGTGCCTCTGCACCACGATTGACTTGAATTAAATTTATGATGTCAAATTTATTTACAATGACTGAAATGAACGAGAATTATAATCCCTTTATAATATGTCTTGTCATGTTCAAGCCAATCTCACGAAACGACCTCACTCACTCATATTTGACACCTAATTCGCACTCCTGCTCCTGTCGCAAGATACGCCACACGTTAATTCATTATAGCAAACACATTTACATGAAAATATGAACGAGATAACGCTTAGAACTTTAATTTGATACTATCGTACAGTTAAGGAGCCGGGGAGCCTTTTAAAAAATAAGAACACAACGTGGAGAAAGGCGGGGAAGCCTGGGGAGCCGCGGCGGGCGGAGTGACGCCAGCGCACGTGGTCGCGGAGGTTATTCGTATGGCAGGTCGGCCAGTACCTACTGGGTGACGCAATTTGTGGATCACTCGTTGAAGATGCATACAGCGTCAGATTAACGCCCAATATTAATAATCTATCTCCGACGTCAATCTTCGATTGTCCCATATATCTATTCAATCTCTAAATTACGCAATGCAAAACGCAATACAAACCGGTACATATTACTATTTTAGTTAATAATATTTTTTTTTAAATGGAAATAGATACGGGAGTTCCGTTGTCGTGTTTAATTAGTCTTGATATTTATAATAAATATTTTTGTCAAGAGCTCTACGCCGCGTAGGAATAGGTTGTAACAAGCGTATAAAAATTTCGATGTAGCTTGATGAGAACGTATGGCTTAGTGGTCAGAGCGCCTGGTCGGTTTCCGGGAGGCGCGAGTTCGTGTCCCGCTACGTTCAAACTTTTATACGTTTTCTTAATAAGTATGCGAATAGAACCTACAATGGTCACGCTTACAGCCACACAGTGCCAAGTTGGCCCCAATTTTCTATTTCTAATATATAATAAAAAGTCGTTGAGGGAGAAAAGTAAGCTAGGTACAAAAGCTTTTACCTGAAGTGGCTCTGCAGTGCTCCTATCAAAGTAAATAAAATAAGGCAATTTCTTTTGTCCTCCTTTAGATAATAATATAAAATAATTTTAATCGAGAGTTAACAAGAACGCTCACGTACATTTTACATTTTACAAGAAGCACAAATCTTTAGATTTGTGCTTCTTGTTTAATCTACCATAGTGTCAATTATAGTCAATTTGTTTCATATATAAAAATTAATATAGCTTACTTACTTGGTAACCGACTGGTTGTGGGTTCGATCCCCACTCGAGTATTTACATATTTTTAAATATTTACTAAAAATTATATTTCCATTTCTTCGCTCTAGTGTCGAGGAAAAGCGCAGCGTTGAGTTCTGCCACTTAACACGCAATGCCTCCAGAATTCGGCAGAAAGTGGGGAACGGAGTGTCTTACACTAGCTTACCTCAGCCTACCTTGCTGTGTACGGGATATAGCGTGAAGCTGGTATAGCTTAATCCTTTACCTTCACTGGAATGTATAAAATGTATCTTGTTGCAAAGATTAAATTAAATAACACGATACATTTTTTGAATTTTAATTGATATTCCTTGTATAAATTACTTGTTTTAATTATGTTTTGTGTGGCTTCACGTGCATCCTGCGTGAAGCAGAGTAGGTAGAGGGAACATAGTGTTAATACTTAGCTCATCATGCGACGACCAACTTTCGAGACATTGCGTTTTGGGAGACGGAGCTTAACGCCGCGTGTGTTTTGCTACCAGAGCGAAAAAATTAACAAAAATAATCCTCGAATGGAAACACAACCATCGCATTACAATCGGATTCTTTGTCGTTGTGTCGCGACGGCCTCAAATATATTTATTTTTTTGCAATTTAGACCTGCCGCAAGTACTTACTGAGAGACAGTAATAATGTAAGTATCATTCATCGTAGTGACAAATGCATATGTGACGTAAAAAGTTTTTGAATGGAATTTACGTATTATTATAATAGACACTAAGCTTTATAAAACATTAAACACTCCTCTTTAAAAAGATACTGATGACAGTATTATTTATTTTTGTATTTTTTAATTTAAAATCTTCACATTTCATTAGTAAAACAGATACAAAATTGAGTCATGTAATTAACAAATATCATTTTAAGCCCTTGTACTGGATTACATGGTATTATATCGTTTGTTGCGTTTCTGTCGCATATCACGACAGCTACTGCGAAACTAATCCTCCTCTTAATTATACAATGTAACTAACTATAGAAATTCTGAATTTATTAAATTTACTATTATAATTCCGAGGCCGTCGTGGTGCAGTGGCACAAGAATGTGACTGTAACGCGACAGTTGTGTTCGATTCTTACAAGAGGGATGAATTAAGAAAATTGTTTTTCATGTTTCATTGAATTTCAAAATTTTTCAGCAGGAATTTTCACGGAAAAAATCACGTTTTTCATAGGCGCGTTGATAGATAGATATGAAGTTTATAACTATACCACTAGATAAAAATACTAAAATAATTAACCACATTTCTCTACCAATAAGAAAGAAGCGGGTGAAGCTGCACAGTTCCGAATAGCAAATAATAAAAATAATATCAATATAAAGTATTTAGTTTGATAGAATTGACTTAAACTTCAGTTTTCAATGTATGAATATTGTCTTTAAAATGATAATGTTCATCAATCAGCTTCACGTTGTATCCCGCACAGAACAGAGTAGGCAGAGGGAACCTCGTATTAAGACTCCGTGCCCCATTTCTGCCGAATTCTAGAGGCATTGCGTGTTGAGTCATGAGTGGCAGAACTCAACGCCGCGCTGAGCCTCGACACCAGAGCGAAGAAATGGAAATATAAATTTAAGTAAATATTTCATCTCCTCGAGTGGCGATCGAACCCACAACCAGTCGGTTTTACAGTCACACTTCGTGTCGCTGCGCCACGACTGGCCTCATATAGAAATATAAATTTAAATAAATTCAGAGGAGAAAACAGACTACTGTGTAGTTCATGCGGACGACGCCGCTTACACGTGGCTAGTTAATAATATAATTATTCAAACTTATTATTTAAAATTTAATCACAACTTTTTCCTGTATTACATTATTGCGTGCAACGATCTAATTCTGTTGAGAAAACACTGTGTTCATGAGAAAATACGAGTTGGTATTAAACGCGAAACTAATACAAATTTAGTTACGAACAAACTTTGTTAATTTGATGTGTGGAAGTGACGCTATGTTTACTTCGCTAGTAACTTGTTTTTAATTAACATATGTACATAGAATCACATTCATGCATAAAGTATGTATGTATTTAATATATGTTCACATTTAGCATTTCTGCAATTTAATTTATATATTTTTTAAATATAACAAAGGCCAGTCGAGGCACAGGGGCACAAGCGTGCAAGTGTAAACGGTACAGGTTATGAGTATGGTAAAATATTTAATATTTTTATTCCAAGAACGGTAATATTTTAATGGAATCGAAGTGTTTTAACCTTAGGTTCCCAGGTTTTCTCTGCCTACACTGTTATGTGTGGGATATAGCGTGATTATAAAGAAATATAATGTACAAGTAGACCGTAGATTGTAAGTTCGGTTCCCGTTGACTTTAACTTTAAAGATGAAAATGTTGTTATAGCCATGTCTGCAGGTGACGCCTCTAGACAGGATATAAATATTACTCTACGTATATACATACATATGTATTTTGGTTCCACCTCCACGAGCTACGCGTTTCACCGATAAGTGTATTTGACGCTTATAGCAGGGTAGATAAAGGGTTGCTAGTATTAAAAGACTCCCTTCCTCAGCTTCCATTCGACTTTAGGCACATAGAGCGTGTTGATTGATGAAATTTAAGCTTTGTTTTCTTGCTAGAGGAAGGAAATAAAAATAATTCATACCCACGAGTAAGGATCGAATCCACAATAGTCGCGTTTACAGCCAAAAGCTGTGCCGCTTCGCCTTGACCTCCTCAAAATTAAAAGATATATAAAAAATATATATATATAAAAATCAAGCGCCAATTAAATTTTTAAGAATTCAATTTCATCCAAAATTACTAATTGGACAATTTTTTATTTATTCATTAAAATGTGTTTTCACAAAAAGTGAATCTGCAATTACGTAAATTCCACTTGTAATTTAAAAAAGAGCATTTCTACAGCAATTTTAACATTCTAGAGGCCATCGTGGTGCAATTAGATATCGTCTATCTGTACCTACGTTTACAGTACGATGGTTGTGTGTTCAATCCATATTCGTGTAAATAAATTGTTTTTTTTTAAGTTCACCTGTATCCCGCCCGTAGATGGGAAGGCATAGGAAAAATATACATTATATAGAAAATAATGTTAACACATTCATTCTCATTAAGACACTTCCGTTTCCCACTATCCGCTGACTCTTTAATTGCGTGTCAACGGCGGAACTCAACGCCGCGTTACCAGAGCGAGGTAAATGACAGTATTAACTTAAGAAGGGCTCATATCCCCAAAATAATAACTTTTATATGTATTACCGCTCCGGCAAAAAAAACGCGGCATTGTATTTTATCACTCAACATGCGATCTTGAGAATTCAGACGGAAAGTGTAGAATGATGTCTTGAGAAAGTATACGCGGCCTATATTGATAAATACAGAATTTGATTTGAACTGCTAAAATAAAAAAAAATCTTCTCACTTGAGATTTTGAGCTTCGCCTCTCAATATGTCTCAAAATCTCTGGAATACTCGTCAATGTCCCGAAAGTTGTGTAGAAAGCGGGGACCGGAGTGTCTTAACACTATGCTCACTCTTCCTACTGTGATATGAGCAAAAAGAAATAAATAAAACAAAAAACCTACTATAATTGACAAATGTTGCTGATACTACATATATTTATATTCCACATGTAGACACTGCGAGGACTGTTTGAGGGACACCGCTCTCCCTTCGCACGTGACTAAAATACAAGTAGCTCCTTACAACAAATGCCGATACTATATTATAATTATGAAAGAAATTCATTTATTTAATATATTTTTAAATTTGTATTTTTGATGTAGCATTGTTTTTAAATAAATTCTAATAGTCCGGCTCTCAACGCGGATTGCCTCAATAATTCGGCTGAAATTGGGGAAATGAAATGTTTTAATTAAAACAGGGTGTCTCAATACTAGGTTCCCATGTTTCCCCTGTCTACCCTGCTATGTGCGGGATACAGCGTGAAGCTATTAGAAAACATTTTATTTTAAGGATTTGCCAACAACTACTGCACCTGTAGGTGAATAATTGTATTGACGAGAAGCACATGTCACCTGTCAAATATGTCTAGTACAATTGTCCCTAACATTGTGATTTGATAAGCTGTTATTACGCTGGAGCCTGGAGATAAGAGATTTCTAATTAAGCCGTTGTGAAGCACCAAAAAAATATTGGAACCAGTTTATTAGTGATTGGATGTGCTGAAACCGAAATTAAAGACATCAATATTGATTATAATTAATCTTCCGCGTGTTGATAACAAATAGGTAAAAATCGACTCGATCCAATCGATCGTGTAATTATCGACACAAAGTGATACGAAAGCTTTATAAGTTTGCAAAACAGGATATAAAGAATTGAAGGATATACGTATGTTAATTTCTCGGATCTGTCCTCAGTGAATTATAATCCAAGAGAATTTTTAATTAGTACCTCCTTTCTCGAGGCAGAGTGGCAACGCGACAACAAATAACTGCAACATTTTAAAAATATATTGTTTGGACAATCTGTGTCAATACTATCCTTTCGAAAGCGCTCGGTTCCATAATATAAATATTTGTTTGGAGCTCTTTGAGAGATGTCATTAATAGTATGAATCGTGTTTTTAAAAAAAAAACAACAAAAAAACCTTTTTTTTAAATTTTAAAATCATTTTAAAACGGCCGTGACCTTGGCAACTTATGCAGGAATAACGAAAAAATTACTTAGCATTTCTTGGATTCACTGTGCCCTTACCGGGCCTTAGGATCTCAGAGCAATGATAAATGTAGACTAAAAGGTAGCCTATATATTATCTACGCTCGCCTCTATTGTCTCGTCATGTCTTTGCCGACACCAAATTCGAAATGATTCCATTACTGCAGCCTTCAAAGTACATTCTAGAAATTAATAGATTGCTTATAGTAATCAAAAAAGCCGAGATCATCTAGCAGCCTATAGAAATATTAGAAATATATATAAAACACGTATTGTAAAAATTAAGTGATATCTTTTAATATTTGTATTCAAAAACATATACATATTAATAAAAGTGAAAATAGGAATAATAATCTAATTTAATTTCCTCACTGTAGTAGACAAAGCGTCCTTGTGTTTCGACACGTGAAAAAGTGATTCATTGGACAAAATTGGGCGATTGGGCTATTTCTTAATAAGATAGAAGATAATGACTTTTGTAATATAGGTCTTAAATAATTAACGCATTGAAAACAGAATACATATATCTGCAGTTTGTCACAACCCTGAGCTACATCCATTTACTCGATTGCTGCCCGTGTCCCATTTACGATATCGATTGTTCTATTCTCTATGCATGTACTATTCTTTATTCTTGTTAGACTTTACTATTTATTTATATATGGACTGTTTATTTCTTGTGGTTTGCTGAAAAAAGGTACAGTAAGGTAATTTTAATCCGAACTTCTGAGTTCCGAACCCGAGTCCAAATCCGAATCGCTCTTTAATTAAGTAGCTTACCGTATATATGTTTTCGAACAAATTTGTTTTTTGCGGTCATCGATCATTGTATTTACTAATTCATACATATTTATGGGCTAGGAAATGAAAACTATATTTACGTCGATTATTATATCTTTAAGGCAAGCCATGGCGCAGGGGCAAAAGCGTGTGTAAGAATTACAATTATTATAGAGTTTAGAGATTTAATTATAAATAATTGAATTATAAGCTATTTAAGGTTATAGAAGAAAAAAAAGTTATAAATTTTATATATTTATTATATTTATCAGTATATAAGGTAACAAAAAATAAAATTAAGTGTCGAGGCAAAGAGGGGTATTGAGTTCCGCCACTCAACACGCAATGACTCCGAAATTCGGCGGAAAGTGGGAGTGAGTGTCGGAACGGAGTGTCTTAACACTAGGTTCCCTCTGCCTACCCTGCCGTGTGCGGAATACAGCGTAAAGCTGTTTTTTTTTTTTCACAAGATAAATTATAAGAAAAGAACTTTATGATATTGACCATTTTATTACATATTTAATTAACTACCTAAATAACACATTTATATAGATATGTTATACAAGATATATTATACAAATTAAAGAGGTACACAGTGACCGTAGCGTTTGGCGCTCCGTTCTCTTTGACTACCCCGCTAGGGATATATTATACAAGTATCTATTTGTAATATAATTAACTAACAATTTATTTATTTAACTAGCTAATAGGAACATATAATAACCTAATACTGAAAAAGAAAAGATTTGGTAAGCTTTATAACGACCGGTCACAAAGCTGACGACAACAGAAGAGAGCTACATTACTTTAACACCACTATTTAAAGTGACCAAATCATAGAAAAATGTCTACTGCCAGCATTTTATTTTTTTTTATACCGAATGTTACCGAAATTCCTATAAGATCTTTGCTATATACAAAATAATATTATATATGAAATTTGTAAATAATTCCAACATATTTTTACGAGTATTTGTTATCTGTTCAGCAAAAAGAGGGGCCCTTGAGTATCATTGGTTGTGAGTGCCATATGATACTTTTTCTTAAAAGACTATTGTATTTATATTTGTAAGAATATAATATTACATTTATAGTATACATCGTCATCTTCATCGTAAAGCCGTTGGCATGAGTCTATTTTGAATATACCTACTACTACTCTAGTTAGTAATTTAATAGTAGTTACTACTAATTGAGCAATTGCAAATATTTACAAAAAACTGACATTTAATTTCCAGGGTCGTTTTAAGAGAGCATTTGTGAAAAGTTAACAGAATTATATAAGCTTCTAAAGACTAGCGTTGACATTATTAATCAAAAAACTGGAACGACCACTTAACATCGCTATCATAGTTTGGAAAGATTAATATTACTGAAACAAGACTGTTTTTTTTAAATTATTTTATAAAAATTACCTTGGCATAAATGGGTATAAAATATACATATACTGTATATGTTTTAGTTGATTGAGTATATGCGTACTACACTCATTCTTGATACACGAACTATATTCCCTGCCACGGTTTTTCCGGTGTCTTTGAAGAGAGCCTTAGCTCTCTTAACTCTTAAGTAGTACTACTCTTAAGTAGAGAACGGATTTGTCCCTATTTTTTCCTTTTCATCCCATATTATAGATCCTCAAATAGAATACAAAATCGTATTTAATATTATTTCCATTGAAGCATAAATCCCAAAGCCAATACAGATTACAATACTAATTGTATTTATAATTGAAAGTGGCTCTAAAGAGATCGAGACCGTCGCGTCCACGATGATAAACTTAAGTACACATTTACTTTCAGAAATAGCTGAACTAAAAATATTATGAACGTGAATACTTGAAAAAGTAAAAAAAGGCGCTTCACGCTTTTTCCCGCATAGCAGTGTAGGCGGAGGGAACTTAGTGTTAAGACACTCCGTTAGCCATTAGTCGCCCATTTTTTAAGATATTGCTTAATGAGTGACGAAACTCAATGTCGGAAAATTTATTTACCCCACTGCGCTACGACGGCCGTCTCCCATACTTCTACGAAATAAAGGATTTATGTAATATTTTTTTGAAATAACATAAATAAATCCTAACATAGGTTTCGACAGTTCTTGATGAACGAACATTTTTAGTGATCAGGGCGCTTGGACATTATTCAAGAGGTGCGGGTTCGAATCCAATACCGTGCACACTTTTATACATTTACACTATGGGACTTAAGTATTTTTATTATCATTTATAAAAGTTCTGAAGAAGAATTTGTGTGAAATGCCTGAAAAGCCAATTTGACTTGATTCTCTTTGAATTAGCGATTAGATACGACCGATGGATCGACATCTTCTTAATTTGTTCTGAGTTAATGAGACGTATCTCTTTAATGTAGTTCATCATATTGGAAGTGGATTTAATTGTAATTCTTATATTAGTATCTTGTTAATTTTGACGCAGGCAGCCTTTCTTTCAAACTCGCATTCCGATGCACTGCATCAGACTACTTACTACTTGAAGTAGGTATACTTTCCCTCTCATGTCCCTTTGCTACACGAATAGGTAACTGAAATTACAATTATATATATGTAATAACAATAAAGTCGCATAACTCCGACTTTATTGTTATTATTATTCAAAATTACACTAAATAATGATAATATTGCATTAAAAATTTGCTTTTGCTTATATCTTTTTTCGTTTATTTATTTCTTGTCTTTTCGGCGTAAATATATATTTTTTTATAAGGCAGAGAACCCTAGTGTTAAGACATTTATTTATTTATTCATTGATTCACCAACATTTGTTTACATCAATACATACAAAAAAGATACATAATATATGGGATTAAAAACTAGGTGTAACAAATACTTACAGGTAGATACATCTTGCTATATTAGAGCGAAAATAAACTCCTACGCACAGGCACAAAACAAGTGAAAAGAAATTTAAAGAATAATAGAATTAATAAATTTTTTAGATGATTGGAATTCGGTGTTCAATATTAATCGAATTTTGCTAGTCGAGTTAATATCAAATAGGTCACTGTACTCAATAACCAATAAAGACATGTTTTTACTCAGCGAAAAGAGTGCTGTTTCCCACGTGGTGGTGGTTCAATTTTTTAAACATTTCGTGTTGAATGCCACAACAAACCCAAAGCCATCGCCCTTAAGGTCAGACGTTGTGGCGCTGCCCCACGATTCAACCACTATAGAGCTAAATACACAATTTAAGCCACAGCTTTTATATGTATATATGCTAAATCCATTCGGAGTAAGTGCTGGCAACGTTAGTATGTAAATTGTATTCTGTTTTTTTGGTTGCGAATAGAATTTACAGGACTTTGATTTATTCGAGGGCGTGTTCAGTGTTTTGAGAGAATGATTCGGATTACTTCGCGCTTTGTTCACAAACGATCTCATTAGCGATGCCAATACATATGGAATAAGTTTTATACTCGTTTATTGGCTAACTTTGTATTGTAGCTTATATAGCACAAGGAATCGATTTTAACATTAGCTTACTACGTAACTATAAAACTTAAAACATAAACACATTACTACATAACTATACTCATAGTTATGTAGTAATATGTTTATGTTTAAACATATACATATTTATGTTAAAACATTAACATATTACTACATAACTATACTCGTAGTTATGTAGTAATATATTTATGTCTTTTCACCACGATGACGGCTTTAGTCGTATTAATTACGTTGTTCAGATATTTTAAGGGCAATATTTATATAGAGACAAAGAATTGAATCCACATACATACTTGCACATACATGTAAAGTGACGAATATACGACGGTCGCTTGTTTTAATTTAAAAACTATACTCAGTTAAAAGTAGCTAATTGGAAACAAATATTTAAATTTCACTTTAACAAATGCGCGTTTGACATCAAACGTTATAATTGCTCGTTGATTTTTTCATTGCAATTGAGTAAATTAATTTTGTTTTGAATATATTGTTTACACGAATAATATATTTTTTAAAAAAAAAAAATCAGCTTCACGCTGTATCCCGCACCACTCCCGCAGAGCGAAGAAATGGAAATATAAATTTAAGTAAATATTTCATCTCCTCGAGTGGGGATCGAACCCACAACCAGTCGGTTTTACAGTCACACCTCGTGCCGCTGCGCCACAACTGGCCTCAAAATAAAAAACTTATTTATCTTAATTTCAAAGCCTCAAGGAAAACAACTAAATAACATTTTATATAAAGATTTCTTGCAAGAGTGAGCTTTAATAAACTGACGGCGACTGGCTTTAAGGAAACTTATATTAAATTACCAATAAAACTCGATTCATCCAGATTAGTATAAGTATTAAACAAAAGAACTTGGTCGCTACAAAGCAATCATAATCTAAAATCAAAAATCCTTTGAACGTTTTGATTTTATATTGTAGCTCCAAGTTCTTTATTACTTTTATGAGTACATTGGCGTGTGACGTCATTACTTCGTTTAATAATTGTTTGTTGTTCGTTCAAAACTTGTTTTGTTTCCTAGTCGCGCTTATATGAGAACTTGTATAACTTCACGCTGTATCCCTCATATAGCATGGTACGCAGAAGGAACCCAGTGTTAAGAGAGGTAAAAATAAAATAAGTAACGCTGTATCCCGCACACAACAGGGTAGGCAGAGGGAATTTAATTGTTAAAACACTCCGTTTCCCACTTTCTGCCAAATTCTGGAGGCATTGCTCTCTCTCTGCATCTTTGAAGTCTTTTGACCACTTTAGAACAGTAGATAATGAAGGTGCAAATTTTTTTGACAAGCAGAAACTATATAACTTTACTAATGGTTCCTTAACTTTTTCCTTGTTTACTAAGGAATTTAAGGCATGGTACTCAATTATCTTCGACATTGTAGCGTCAGTCCTTGCACTTGTGATTAACAAAAGATTAACAAACTACTGATTAGAAATGAAAATTTAAAACAAAAGTCAGTCGTGGCGCAGGGGCACAAGTGTGTGAATGTAAACGTGACTGGCTATGGATGTGATCCCTACTCGAGGAAAGGAAATATTTAATTCAATTAATGTTTTATTTCTTTTGCTCTGATGTAGAGGCAAAGCTCGGGGTTGAGATCCATCACTTAACAAAGGCTCCAGAATTTGGCAAAAATTTTGAATGGAATATCTTAAAAGCAAGTTCCCTCTGTCTATCCTGATGTGTGCGGGATAAAGCGTGAAGCTGATACATGTACATTATTTTCTATAAATTTTCCTGCAAAAATTTTGTGTTATCCATTGAACGCATTATATCTGTTACATTTAAATGATATGAAAACTGTACGTTATTTTAAAATAGTTCACATACAAGTTTAATACTTTCAAAAAGCACGGATTCTATAAGACATTGCGTCTGCAATGCATTGCATAGTTTAAAAGTTTCACGCGTACAAACTTTTGAAAGGATTTTGTTTTGGAAAAGCGAAAAATAAATACTTTAAAAGAATCAAACTTTAACCTATAGTTTAGTTCTTCGTTTGTTGTGAAATTTTACTTAAAGATATCGTAAGATCTTAGATATACACGTATAACTGACCTATAAAAAATTTACTTCATTTCTCACAAATTATTCAGATCGTTACAAACATGTATCAAAAACATTAAATAAATACTTTTCAGAATTAGAATTATACATAGTACAATTTCTCAACGAGGGATATATTTTTACTTTATACAGGTGGAAGCGCTCCTTTTACGGAAACAGCATATAGGGTAAAATATTTCAAATCTATACCTAAAGAAATTAATCAAGATGCATCAACAGTTTAGACGTAGGATTTTTTTTTCATTTCACGATTTTTATCCATACCTGTATTTCGTGTGACGCGATTACGTATAGATCCCAATAACATAAACACTTACTACTACAAAAATACTACTAAAGGTTAAACAACTTTGAACTTTATCGCCAATACCTACGACTCGATTTCGGAATGAGCCGTGTGTGGCGGTGTTCCTTTGATAGGTTTATGTGTGCGTGCGTCGTCCTTACAAATGGCGTTTTGATTAAAAATGACAATTTTATTATTTATTTGGTTTGAAAAAATAACTTTTTCATTTTTGGAAATTGATTTTTTTCTGATTTATATTAGGCTTTTATAGAGTAGTTAAAACTGTGGTTTCATTTAAAGTGGTGCTTACACTTCCATCCTGTATAGAGAGAGAGAGAAAGAAGTAAAATAATTTAGTAATTAAATTTTTCCCGACTGCTAAGGAAGGGTTATGTTTTTCGCGCGTATCTTGTACGTATGTAATATTCTTTATTACCTCATATCTCCAGAACCGCTGAACGGATTTACATATCATATCGTTTCGAATACTACAATATGGGTATCAAATTCAAAAGCTTAATACAAGGATTTAAAAAATGTATATCATAATTATCATTACCATCACAAATTCTAACAAAAAAATGATAAATAAAAAAAAAATTGTAAAAACAAAAACCCCGACTGCATAAAACTAAAAAGAAAATAAACAAGCCCAATAGTTTATTAGGATTAACAGTCACACTTTGTGCCCCTGCGCCACGACTGGCCTTATTTGTTTTATAGGTCAGTTATATATATGATGTAATTTCTCTTGTCTAATGGTCTGCATATTTTAATTATCTTATAAGTTGTATATTAAGTTCTCAGACCATAAAGCTTACATACATGAATACTCTAATGGGGAGGTGATATAATAAGTATAAATTTATTAAGGGAAATTTAATTTGTTTTAGCATCGGTAATACGGTTTATAGCGTATAACAGAGTAGGCAAAGCTAATCTATTACCAAGACGTTCCCCACTTTCAACCTAATTTTCAAGACATTGCGCGCTGAATAGCAGACCTCAACGCCGCGCTTCGACCATGGAAATAGAACCCACAACCGTTGCGTTTACAGTCAGATGTTATGCTGCTCACCAACGACGGCCGACGATTATTTGAATTTTAATTATTTTTGTGGTAAATAAAACAGAGAATGAATATTTTATACAGTAATTAAGTCACACAGAAATATTTATAAATATAAAGTATATAAGTATTAATAGAAAACATGGCAAGAAAAATAAAAGTTGCCCTCAGCTCATGAGCAGTGAAGTGGCAAACGAAGCGGTCGACTGCAATCAAACAATCAGCTTAAAATCTTTCATTTATTTTTCTTATGTGACAATAGTAATACGTTATTGTATGAGGAGGTAAATATTTTTTATTATTTTACATTGACACGTTTTAACTACTTTTGTTGTTTTAATGTTTTCTTTTTTACTCGTTACAAATTCTGATGATATACTCAAATACAAAACATTTTTCTAAATTATTAGAAAAGTGCAATTAGTCAACGTTTTTTGTTATCAGAATATATCATTTTATTTATTTAAAAAAAGGAACTCGAGAATAAATAATCTATTTTTTTTTTCTTACCTTTAGAAATTACTGATATGTCAAAGTACGGCCTGCACAGCAAAGTTTAGACGTTATGCTTCATACTTTGGCTCGTTTAGCTCTCGCTGTTTCGGTATAAATTCAATTGTTTTTTATAGTAAATAAATAATTGGTAAGAAGTATTGTTTAGTCCCTGAGGGCCAATCGAGGCACAAGGGCACAGGATTGTGGGTTAGATTCCCACTTGAAGAAAAATACATATTTAATATTTTAATTTCTTCACTCAACACGTATTCCAAAAATCTCTAGAATTCGGAGGAAAGGGAATGGAGTGTCTTAAGGCTAGGCTTACCTTACCTGTACGCAAGAGAAATAAGAAAATAAGAAGATATCTTAACCTTTAACAAACTTGGAAGACAGAGAGACCATTGTAATAACTCACAGCAATAGGTACTTAATTACTAAAGTACTTAAAATGTCCCAATATATTTCAGAAAATTATGAGCGAGGCAGAAATGGCATAATTCGAGGAAATATTTTCAATATTACGAAAATTTACATTCATAAATTTCAGTAGAAAAACAGTTCCCCGCATTTGAGCTACAGATTTATTCGGAAACATACAATATTTATCGCTTTCTTAATTACGATCGTATAATGCAGTTCGAATTTCAGGAAAGTTATTTTGGAAATTTTGGTGGAATTTTATTAATTGTATAATTTAAAAAAAAAACGCATCGTTGAGTTTCGTTGCGTTGCGTTGAGTGACTTAACACGCAATGCCTTCAAAATTCGGCATGAATGAAAGTGTCTTACTGAGACCGTAATACCTTAACAGTAAATTCCGATGGTTCCTCTGTATATCCTGCTATGCACGCGGTACATTCGGAAGCTAAAAAAATTCAGTATTATTTTAGGAAGAGCTTACGAAGAACGGGAAAATAAGAGACTCGTACTCATATGCTTCAGCTTCACGCTGTATCCCGGACACAGCAGGGTAGGCAGAGGGAACCTAATGTTAAGACATACCATACCTCACTTTCTGCCGAATTCTGGAGGCATTGCGTGTTGAGTGGCAGAACTCGACGCCGTGCTTTGCCTCGACACCAGAGTGAAGAAATGGAAATATAAATTTAAGTAAATATTTCATCTCCTCAAGTGGGGATCGAACCCACAACCAGTCGGTTTTACAGTCGCACTTTGTGCCCCTGCGCCACGACTGGCCTCAATCTTATATAAAACCTTAAAAACTGTAACTATAAAAGTTAACTCTCGTCTTAATGTTTATTAGGATCGGTTAACATTGCGTTTAAGAATAATCGTAAAATAAAAAGGAATGACCCAAACAGTTATTTACGGAAGCCGGACTCGAATTTACAAGAGTTTTTAATATAAATTGTATAAAAGTTATTTTTTTTATATGTTCAATACTTTTTTATAGGTTTACTCTCTATTCCGCATATAGCAGGGTAGGCAGAAGGAACCTAGTATTAACCTATTGTTTTCTTTGTTTACCAAAGCGGGGAAGTGAGAATAATATCCCCGACTTGTGGTAAAGTATTTTTTAAATCAGTTTCACGCTGTATCCCGCACACAGCAGGGTAGGCAGAGGGAACCTAGTGTTAAGACACTCCGTTGCCCACCTCCTCCTCCGTTCACAGTATTTTTTAATTTAAAATTTTTATAATATAATAAACTGATCAATTTACACACATACATAGTTCATTATAGATATGAATTCCAAGGCCGTCTTGGCACAGGGGGCACAAACTTTATTTTATCGCTCTAGCAACGAGATAAGCGTGTTAACTTCCGCCACTATTAATTCACACTCTGAATTCGGCACTAAGTGGGGAATGGGAACTGAGTGTCTTAACACTCGATTTCGACGTTTCCTCTGCCTACCCTGCTATGTGCGGGTTACAGCGTGAAGCTAAATAGAAAAAATACTTTAAAATAACAAAAGTTTAATTAGAAATGTCCAAGCCTCACCAGTCGACATCTAAAATGTGATTCCTTAAATATTTCTACGTTCAATTCAGAGCGTTTCTTTTAAATTGTATTTTATTTCGTACTAATTTAGCTTTAGTGAGCAGCATGGTACATTTGAAAAGTGCCTGATTGTAAAAAATATGGTTGCGTGTACAATTTCCACTCGGGGAAATGTTTGCATATAAAAAATATTATAAGTTGAGTAAATATAAACACAAGAAATTACTTTAACTTTTATTGTCAGTTTAGGCTTTATAGGGCAGGGTTGGCAGAGGGAACCTAGTCTTGAGACTCCAGTATCTTTGATACTGTGTTTTCGAAGGTCAACCGAGGTCTCCCCTTTCCATCATAAATCTTTTTTGCCATTCTTTCATCACTCATTCGTTCGACGTGCCCAAACTAGCTGAGCACGTTCTTCTTCATTCTCACCGTGACATCCTCGCTAGTACCTGCCATCATTCATAGTACAAGTAATTGAATATGTTTTCTATGCATACCTTCTACATAATATGTACTCTTAGGCATGTGGCAATACTTTCCTTTAAAGTTAGACATTTAATTAGAGTAAAAAATCTAAATATATTTACAAAACTGATTTATTATATCGATTTCCATTATCAGCTTCACGCTGTAACTTTTTTAGGTATCTTTTTTGTATCTTTTTTTGGACACAGCAGGGTAGGCAGATGGAAGCTAGTTTTGAGGCACTCCATTACCCACTTTTATGAAAATATGAAATAATATTTTTATATAACGTTCTATATAAAGAAATGTAAACATACAATATTGCTCACAAAGTGCGATGCAAATACATTTGTGATATGTTATTCATTCTGTTAATAATCTGACTATAAACGCGACGGTTGTGGGTTTGATTATCACACGCACATTGCAGGGTAAGCAGGGGGACCTATAGTGATGATGCACCATTAAATTTTCGGGACATTGTAAGTGTTGGAACTCCACGCCGCGATATGTCTTGCTACCAGAGCGACGAAACGAAAATAATTCAAATTAATCGTTGTTTACCTTGTTATATGCGGGATACAGCGTGAAGCTGTAGTCGCGCTTAAACACGCACACCACTCTGCTTACAGTATCTTTTAATTTTAATATTTTCCTTTTAACTCAAAGCAACAAAAGAACAAAGCGCTAAATTAAGATCTATTATATGAGTAGGGTAAGAAGGTCCTCGGTAAGTATTGTCCACGAAATTGTTAGAATTGCGTAAACAAAAATAAATGTTAATATTGCGGCCTCAATCTCCGCTCCCGAAGAGAGCTCACGTAATACTCGTATAATTCATTTATTGTGTAATTTGGTCGACGTCGCGCCGCGCTGCGACAGTCAGAAACTTATATTATTCTTTGAATACAATAAATAATAAGCGTCCCGATGGAGGATTCGCCCGCGAAATCCCGAAAGTATTCGTGTTTTTATATTTGTTGTGTAATTATAAAGACTATTCATAAGAAGGTTTTAATACCATGGATTACATTATCGTAACTTCCATAAGAATTTCAGATTAGTTTGGAAATAAAAAAGTATAACTAAGGGCACTTTCAAGACACTTCCGTCCCCAACTTTCCAGATAAAATAATTGAGTAGAATCTGAGCGTGTTGAGTCGCAGCATTCAACACCGCGTTTTGCCTTGTTAACAGAGCGACGAAATGAAAATAATTAATATTTAATTTCATCGAGTGGGAATTGAACACACAACCTGTCGCGTTTACAATCGCACGCTCGTGCCCTTACACAATGACTGGCCTCTACATAAAAAAAATAAATTTAATCAGCTTCACGCTGTATCCCACACACAACAGGATAAGCAGAGGGAACTTAGTGTTAAAACACTCCGTTCCCCACTTTCTGCCGAATTCTGGAGGCACTACGTGTTGAGTGGCAGAACTCAACGCCGCGCTTAGCCTCGACACCAGAGCGAAGAAATGGAAATATGAATTTAAGTAAATATTTCATCACCTCGAGTGGGGAGCGAACCCACAACCAGTCGGTTTTACAGTCACACTTCGTGCCGCTGCGCCACGACTGGCCTCAAAATAAATTAAATTATTAATTAAATTTAATTATTATTAATTTAATTTATTTTGAGGCTAGTCATGGTGCAAATTAAAAATAATAATAATAATAATTTAAAACTATACAATTAATGAGCAAATTATATATATAATGATGCCAGTGCGGGATACAGTGTGAAGCTGATTATTTGATTTAATTTTAATAAATAATAATTCAAACAGTAGTTTCTGAGATCAGCGTCTTCAGCTAAACCAACTTTCTTACATTATTATTTATTTTCTTATACTACTTCTATTTTTGTTTACTTTGACGATTTTTTCCTCCGTTTCTACGCTCGCCTAAGCCGTGTTACGGTTATAATTGTGTTGATGTTTTTTATCGTTATTAAGGAGATATAATCCCCTAATTTCAAATTTAATTAGATTATTTTATATAACAGTAATGCCATTATCAAATCTTTCCACAAAAAATATACAACAAAATATTTTTCTAAACGCTTATTTAAGTACTAGCGGCCCGCCCACGGCTTCGCCCGCTTAAAATACATGATTATTGATTTAAGCAGAATTGATTGACAACTATAATAAAATAAAATAAATAAATAAATCAGCTTCACGCTGTATCCCGCACACAGCAGGGTAGGCAGAGGGAACCTAGTGTTAAGACACTCCGTTCCCCACTTTCTGCCGAATTCTGGAGGCATTGCGTGTTGAGTGGCAGAACTCAACGCCGCGCTTAACCTC
>JAATLQ010034692.1:0-12727 GCA_013421005.1 Heliconius erato x Heliconius himera
AAAATTAGTTCAGTTTTTCTGGATATTAGCTCGGGGAAATAGAAAGACAGACAGAGACAAAATTATAAATAATGTAGCTGGTTTTGTTTAGTTTTTTTATTAATATTTTACTATGGTTACGTTTACTTATATTTTTTTCATTTAAATTAGTTAGATATTTTCAAAAACAATTTCCTAAATATATCTATAAGCATTCGTAAAGTTTAAGCGGGCGAAGCCGCGTCCGGGTCCGCTAGTATTAATATATATATAGAATTATATACTTTATTTATCGTTTCAGTGATCGAGTGGCTTGGAGTGGAACAAAGAATATTAGCTAGTTTACTTCTTGGCATACCTTTGTCTGCGGGAGCAGCGTTACTCGCTTTGCTCGATTACCTGACCGGCTATTGGCGCACGTGGGCTCGCCTGGCTTATCCACCTTCATTTCTTCTCTTGCTCTACCCCTGGGTTTTACCTGAGAGTATCAGATGGCTCCTTGCTGGTGGAAAAGTAACTGAGGCCGTACGCGTAATTAAGCAAGCTGCGAAAGCCAACAAAGTCGCCATTCCAGAAGACACGTTGGATAAAATGCTGTCAAGAGACCAAGTCTCGGAGAAAGTGGAACCTATAGTTGAGGAAGAAAGTCTGTTCAGGGCGTTTATCAAGTAAGATTTTTTTCGTAAAAATAGAATTTGTTATTTTGTATGTAATAAGGCTGTCGTGGCGTAGGGGCACAAGCGTGCGACTGTAAAGGCGTTGTAGGTTGGATTTTCACTCGGGGGAATAAAACTTTTAATATTCTCACTTCCTCGCTCAGGTAACGATGCACGGAACGGTAAAGTAACGACAGCGTCGTTGTATTCTGTTATTCAAGATGCAATGCCTTAAAAAAATTTACGGAAAGTGGGGAACGGAAGTCTTTTAATGGGAATGGAGTGTTTTAAAACTTTGATTCTTCCATGCTATGTGCTGGATGCACCTGATGTACATGATGTATGTAATATTGTAATACCAAAAAGTTCTTGATATTTTAATTTGCTTTGATCACATCTTTTAACATGTCTAGCGCGATTGTAGAAATTATTATTTTTTTAAATATTAATCCTCTTGAGCAACAATTGTACCCATGAAAAATCCAATAAAATTATCCAGATACGGAGCTTTACGCCGCCGCCTCCTCGTCTGCTTCGCGTGGTGGACTTGCGCAGTATTCGTTTTCTACGGCCTAGCTGTCCGATCTCACGCGTTGGCTGGCTCAGTGCATGCTAACTACGCACTACTGGCCGCGGCGGAGTTGCCCGCACTGGCACTCAACACGCTGCTACTGGACCGCGCTGGACGCCGCCCGCTACTCACCGCCGCCTTCCTGATGACCTCTGTTGCGCTTATTGCCATACCCTGTTTGCCTAACCGTAAGTTGAATGGTTTTGTTATTTCTTAAATCCTTCTCTAATTTTTTTTGAATAAGCCATGACAGTATCATTTAAAAAATTGTTATCATTTACTACTTTGATCCATCTATATTAATTTGACTCTATATAAAAGTTCCAAAGAAACTTATTCGATTGTCCTTCTGTCCACGTCACAGATCCTTGGATATTGTTGTGAGTGTATGTAAATAATATAATTACGAGCATAATTTATTATTTACTCATTTAATTAAATTGTGTAAAATATGTTTGTATTTATATTATTGGCATAAATAAGTACAGCTAAAGGATATTAATTATAGTATTTCTGTGATAAAATTTGCATGTCGTGTAATTAAATATTGACTATTATCGAACAAGTAAAACTTATTATTAGTTTAATATTTGCTACGTTTATGACAATTATTTAATTTGTGCTAATGATTGGTCTACCTTCACCGACATGTCTTTATTTATTCATTATTTTAAATTTTCCTTTAATAATGATAGTTTATTATTTATTTTGAAGCTGAATTCTTCACATAACGTGACTGAACCGTAAAACAATATACATATATGATTTTAGATACTTTCAATAGATTTTTTTAGGTTCACGGTGTATAGCCCGCAGGCATAGTAGGGCGGAGGGAACCTGGGAAGTTAGCGTCAAAACACTTCCTTTTCCATTGCAAATACTTTTGTTCTTCGTTTTCCGCTGAATTCTCGAGGCATTGCGTGCTAAGTTGAGTTAAATTGAAAGCGAACACCCCCTGCCTCTGTTACAGTGTAACAGAGGCAGGGGAAGACCTCATTTGACCTTCGAGAACATAATATCGATTATTCTGGAGGAAAGTCACGTAAAGTCCATTAGGATCCCCCAGAGGGTATGTATGAGGAGGTTAATGATAGTAAACCTAAACGAGGTGAAAGAGGTTTGCAGAAGCTATAACGTATGGTGTTTCTTACTCTCTGGCTTAAATGAACCTTAAATAAATATATGATACATAAAATCTAATATCCAATAATATAATTATTTTTATTTACTAATTCCAGAAGACAGCGGTGTAGGCATAGTTCTGTTCCTAGCGGGCAAGATGGGTGCCACCATGGCGTTGAACGCCCTGTACATATACACAGCCGAGCTGTTCCCGACGCGCGCGCGACAGCGGCTACTGGCCGCGTGCTCCACTTGCGGACGTATTGGTGCTATACTGGCACCCCAGACGCCTTTGCTGGTAAGTTTAAATTTTATAATACAGTAAGTGACCGTATTGAAGCTAGCCGTAGATGGCTGCGCATATTTGATTTTATCTTACTTTTGACTATTTTATTTCCGAGTGTACTAAAAATTTTCCGAGTAAAGAAATGTTTAGAATGCCTTCAAGTCGGCCACGATACATTTGTAGCTCTGGAAGACGAAGCGTGGCGTTGAGATCCGTTAAACAACACACAATGTCTGAAAAGTTCGGTGGAAAGTAAACATGAGGTTACCTCTACCTACCCTGCTGTGCAGCAAAGACATGAAGTAGCACCCTGAAACAATATTTTTGTTGTATTGAGTATTTGGATATTTAATATTCATATTAATATTATAATTTGCAGGCTGCATACGGCGCTTGGGTGCCCACAACGCTTCTAGGTGCATTACCACTAGTCAGTGCTGCGCTTACACGACTAGTACCAGATACGCTCGGACGTCGACTTCCAGATTCCTTCGCTGATCTGGACTCATCAGCCTCCGCTGAATCCATCTCCACCACTGTGCCGTGATCCTATACGTTAATATATTATAAGGATCTCACATAGAATAGTTACTAGCTTATAGATAATATGAGGTTAAAGGGATCACGATCTGTTGGACGCTTAGCGAACAAGTGTTAAACACTAAGAAGTACTCCGAATTAATAATTTTTAAGTGTACTTTATATTTGTTAATTTTAGACATAATTAATATTATTTACTAATACTTTAAACTCTACAGTGTCAAATGTTCAGACAAAGTGAGTTAGTTCATTATATACACACTTTATTTATTTCTTTAAGATTAACATAAGTTTTATTAAGTAGTAGCTCCAAGCCATGCCTTATACCAATATACATTATATGGTGATCTACTTAAATTGTTATGATCAATACGCTCCGAGCCCAATAATTATTACTGACATGTTACTTTACAAATTATTTTACAAATTAAGTATAATTTTTATAATTTTATATATAAGAAATAATTTTAGATGTAGGATACCCAAGATGTCTGATGACAATAAAATAACTTCGATAAGATCGCAATATTTGCTCATTTTATGGTTTTATTTTACATCCTGTTTTAATTGTAATAGTGGTGGAAATGGAAAAATTTTATGTAGGTCTACGTGGAAATGGAAAAATATGGAAAAAATTTATGTAATGAAACCATCCATCCATCCATTCATTTTCAACTTATACTTTAATTTGGAATGCGTCTGTTCTATAAAATGCTTTCAAATTATTGTAGGAGACGAGGAATATCTTTGTACGATTAAAAAAAATCGCACCGCTTATCAGCGATATTAGTCATAATTTTTTTAACTACGTCTTTGCGTAGTTAAAAAAATCACGATCGTTTAATAAAGAATTATAGAATTCTTTATTATAGTATATGTATGTATATGTTATTGATCTAGACCAAGTGGAGAAAGTATTGTAAGAAATCGTAAGCGGTTAATTTAAAAAAAACAACATAAAAACACATATCGTCTATATGTTTCTAGATGATTCGGAAAGATATTCTATGTAATTGCAATAAGTGATATGTATCACCTAATAACAATACTTCACACGAGTTTCCTTCTAATAAGTGCCGTTGCCTACAAGCAACTGCTTCGATTGACTTTCTTTTTTCGAATAGACTTTATTGTTGTTGACCTGGACTGGTCTTGACAGCGTCACCGGGCGGGGAGGTGCGAGAGTAGCTCGCGCCTGAAGAAAAAATATGAGCATTCGCGCTGAGGCGCCGACGTGAGATAAGACTAGACACGCCGCCTCTTACGGCAGCGGAAAGTGTGTTATGAGACTGAGGAGTGAATCCCTCTTATATACAGGGCGTTTGCGACTGTAATTGGGTCGTCGGGATCTAGAAGGACGTTACGAGGGCGACGAAGAAGCGAGTGTGGCGAGTGTGTGACGAAGGAGCGTACTTACACGCTTCGACAATGAGAAAAGGAGTTGGAGTAGGAATCTGCAGAATTAATTAAATTAAAAAAGTTTAAAATCTTTTTGTAGGTCCACGTTTCGTACGTACTATGTATGGGCATCCGGATGCTTTACGAAGGAATATATTTTGGACCCTCTGAAGGGTCTATCTTGGTGTGAGCGAACACGACACAAGCATAGGTCATGAACCTCGATAGACACAATTCTATTGCTTTTATAGTCTTACACCTACATCTACCCTCTTTAATACGAGTTTGATAACAGTATATTATTGGTGAGCTTATTTAAGTAAATGTAGAGTTAATAACTATTTATTTTTTCTAAGACCATATAAAAAAAATATTCTTTCATTTATTTATGTAATTTTTGTGATAAGAGGTATATGTATGTATATATTTATACAAAAAAAATAGCCTCATTTCGAGCACGTTTCAATTCATATATAATTAACCTAGTTGATACTTGATACATTTATTAAAAAAAAATAATCAAGCTGTATCCCGCACACAGCAGGGTAGGCAGAGGGACCCTAGTGTTAAGACACTTCATTCCATACTCCACGCTGAATTCTGGAGGCATTGCGTGTTGAGTGTCTACAATTATTAAAGCGCAAATATTAAGATTGTTAATTATTTTCATAAGTTTTTTTGCTTTGCACTGTGTGTGTATACCGCACATAGCCAAAGGGAACCTAGTGTTAAGATACTCCGTTCTCATTAAGACTTCCGTTCCCCGAACGTTTCTGAGGCATTCCTTGTTAAGTGACAGAACTCAACACAGCGCTTTGCCGCGTTACCAAAGTGAGGAAATGAAAATATATGTAAATCATTTTCTCAAGTGGGAATCGAACTCCACAAGTCAAAGCTTGTGTGCACTACGACTGGCCTCTTTGTTTTCGTAAGACTTTAAATTATTATCGAACCAACGTGTAAATACCTATACGAAATGCATGTCTTACTTTTTGAGATTGATATTATATCTAAAGTAAGCGTCGCTTCACTTTAGAACATTTTTTTTCCAATATTCATTACCGTTCCAGTAGGTGATTCGAGAAATCCTCTCCTTGTGCTTCCCCAAACCTTTGGTACGTTTCAAGTTATTAAGTACAGAGTTTTATATACGGGTATGAATACATACTTACTTAGCTTCACGCGCATCCCTAGCGGAGTAGTCAGAGAGTCCAAACGCTTACCTTTTCTTTTCCTGCTCTGCTTCATCCACTGTCACCAACCTCTTCATACATGCCTTTCGCGGGTCCTCATGTTTTTTATGTGACCTTTCTTTAGTATCTTTTCGGTACTGTTGTACTGAACTACCTCCCTTTACCCGTCTTACCGTTCATAAAGGTATAGATCGATTGTTTATAAATATTATTTTTTTCTGTAATAAGTTCAAACTTAACTCAAGAATCGCTCTGGTTCATATCTCGTATAATGCGGCTAAAGCTGCATAAATCGTATAATGCAGTGCGAACCCATTGTTAATGCGATTTACCACTTAGCATTGCACTATTTAGTTAATTGAGTATGACGACGACGAGTCTGTCATGCCTCATTGTAGATGTGGCTTCGGCTGATTTCATTCATTTATACTTTATACGGTTTTTGATTTTATTTTCTTTATTTTGTTTTTTTTTATTATTTAGTTTTGAGGTAGTTGGTTGGTATTAAAGTTTTTTTATGGAAAAGACAAAGCATACGAGCGTAAGGATACCTGATGGTGAGTTTCAGCGTCACTGACCCCGTGCAATACTAGAGGCGATGCAGCCATGCCGGCCGTTGAGGTGGAGACAGACGTGCTTTTTTAAGGTATCCAAGTCTAATCGACCTGGAAACACTTCGCAGGTAGGCCATTCCACAGTCAGCAAGGAGATGTCTCCCTAGCGATTCGAACGGCGCTACGTTGTATGCAATGAAATGGTTCAAGTTGATACTGGTGTGCACCAGCCCAGAAATGAGAATAGTATACAATATGAAGCCAACCGGGGCCCTATGCAGGGCCTAACGGTGTTTTGGTGTGAAGTACTCTCTCACATTGCCGATTAACCCCAATTTCTTTGCTACCAAATTGGCCTTGCTTTAACTTTAAGTTTGGCTTAAAGCAATATTAGCAATTGTGCTAGGTATCTATATATTGCATATTTTTAAAAATATGTGTATTTTTAAGGGCAATATAAAATAATTAAGAATGTGTTCAAGAGAACGTTTAACCTTGCTGGTCCTTATTGATACGTTGTAAGTCAATAATAATTTTACAAGTGCCGGTTCACTATTTCTCAAAGTCAAATTTGAGTGTTTGCAAGTCGCCGGCGCCGTACGAGTTGCATATAATTGCAAGTGCGTGTCCAGTCAAATGTAGCAATGAGCACAGATGAATGACAATCGAGAGGCGGCCCTGACCCAGAGCGGCTTTCTATTCACGAATTGGCATTGTCTGCCGTCTTCAGATCAGCACTTGGTGTGTTCTGCGAGTTCAGTGCTCTGTGGGCAACCGGCGGGATAAAGCACCTATGCGGTGCGAAGGAGTCATAAAGCTTGCAGACTTTAATTCGTCGTTTGTATAATAAAAAATACAAGATCTTTTCTAAACAAAAAAATATATATCAGCAATGAGTTCAGCTGTATCAAAGGCATCAGAGCAGGAAGTGGGGAAAACAGAGAAAACGGAGAAATGTATAGAAGTGAGTCCGGACAACGTGATGCGGGAGCTCGGTCAAGCGGGGCGGTTCCATCTGCGCGTCTACGTGCTGGTGGCGATGGCGGCCGTGCAGGTTGGGCTACTGCACACTACGTATATCTTCCTTGCAGCGGATATTCCTTATAGGTAAGTGATAAATTGATAGAAATCAAGTGAGGTTTTTGACGTGTGCAGTAGAAACTTACTACTACCACTACTTCTACTACTTACTAACTTATTTGATTTTATAGACCAATTATAATTTTTTGCACTCTTTAAAGCACTGATAAGGATGCTTAAGTGAATTCACTTGTATTGTCTTAAAACAAATTTTTAATTCAGTGATTTAAATTGGGTTTGGACTCGTATCGTAAATGTATCATGTAAATAAAACTATAATTTTATTAATTTTAAAATCAAAATGAGCTTCACGCTGTATCCCGCACACAGCAGAGTAGGCTAAGGGAACCTAGTGTTAAGACACTCCGTTTCCCACTTTCTGCCGGATTCTGGAGGCAAAAGCATTGTTATTAACATTTTTATCACCACGGATCTCTTAGACATATAAAATATAATTTTATATTTTATATTTTATGTGTCTGGGATGTAAATATTTCTCCGTGTAGGAATCGAAGCCACAACTATCTAAGTTGGACGAGCGTGATACGCTCGCTCGCTCAGCTTTTGTGAATTAAGTGTTAGAGGTTCTGTCATTTTCATAGTAGGGTTGTATTGTTAAGCCCGCAGGATAAAATAATATAAATAAAGTTATGATCTATTCCTGTTTGCTCAATATGTGTAGAAAAATCTCTAATTTTAGTGGATAAGTTAAAAGATAAGCCAGTTTAAATGCCTCATAGAGTTAAAAAAATATATCATTTTGTAATATTTAATACGATTGGAAAAAAATATTCTAAGTGTTTAAAATATCTCAACGAGGTTTAAATTATCACGTCGATTATTTGTGGCTTCAATTCTCACTCGAAGAAGTGAAATATTTACTGTTTTCATTTCCTCGTTTTAGTAACAAAGCGCGGCGTTGAGTTCCGCCACTCAACACGTAATGCCACCAGAATTTGGCGAAAAGTAGGAAACGGCATTGTTTTAATGGGAACGTGTCTTAACACTAGGTTCCCAGGTTCTCTCTGCTCACCGTGCTATGTGCAGGATACAGCGTGAAGATAAAAAAATGAAGTAACATTTTACATTTAATTTACATGAGACAAGATCCGTTTTGCACACATTGCACAAAAACTTATCATACAAACTTGTACCAAAATTTATCATACAAAAATCTAATTAGAGCATCCATATATAACTCTATTAGTGCTGGTAAATGTACCATAAAAATCGATACCTTTATCATCGAGAATATAATATCTTCATTTTAAATCCACGAGACTTCTTAAATAGTCAAAAGAATTGGAGTAAAGTATACATAAACCGACTTGCAATGAACTTGATTTCTTAAACACTTTCTTAATTAATGTGGCATATAAAACTTTTAACATAAACATGCCTATTGAGAAAGTCAAGGTATTCAAGGAGGCGCCTAAAAAGGGCGCTACAGTGTCATAGTGCTGATGCAATAGTGCACTTAACTAAATAGTATATTTTATATTTATATGTGAAATGTTCAATAATAAAAAAAAATATGGCTCCATTATGACGAATTGAAGGAATGTCTGACAAAACACTGGTGGGTTGTGGGTTCAATACTATCTTGGGGAATATTTACAATATCATTACTAAATATTTTTTATTTTCTGTTCAGAAAAAGCCCAACAGACAACAAAGATTTCGACACCCAACTCGAAAGTACCAAAAGTGAAAGAGTTTATTACCACAAGTTTTATACCATATTAAAAACTGTTATTATTTTCAATGACAAAAATACTGCACCAATAATATTTCAATAGAATCCAATAATACATTACAAGACATTTCAATACTGACTTTATATTACAACCATGAAAAATAATGGGTCTTTCTCTACCAATCAATATTTACTATACATACAACCTTCGACTATAAACGTTGTTTGATTAAAATATTTTAAACACTATTTTAAACGTGGCCGCAGTCAACCACTTTGGTCATTAAAAAGCCATCTTTTGCCTATAGCAGAATGGACAGAGGGTACCTAGTGTTAGTTGTAAGATACTCCGTTTCAAATATTGCAAACAACTTTCGAGATAATACGTGACTGACGTAACTCAACGCTTTCTCTACAAATGAAATCAAAATAATTAAAAAATTATAATTCACCCCGAGTGAGGACCGAACTCACAACCAACACGGTTAGAGACAAAGTCTGTCGTACTGCACCACGACCTCCACTGAAATGACTACCGTTAGCATTCATAAAATTACAGCTTATTTAGTGTTATCGTCAATTGCATATATAGTTTTAAAAAATAAATAAATCAGCTTCACACTGTATCCCGCACACAGCAGGGTAGGCAGAGGGAACCTAGTGTTAAGACACTCCCGTTCCCCACTTTCTGCCGAATTCTGGAGGCATTGCGTGTTGAGTGGCAGAACTCAACGCCGCGCTTAACCTCGACACCAGAGCGAAGAAATGGAAATATAAATTTAAGTAAATATTTCATCTCCTCGAGTGGGAATCGAACCCACAACCAGTCGGTTTTACAGTCACACCTCGTGCCGCTGTGCCACGACCGGCCTCAATTATAATATATAGATATATATAAATATATAGTTTTAACTTATAAATAAGTATTATTCTTGAACTTTTATTACTTAATCAATATTTATTATACTCGACGCTGGAATCAGAAACATTAGTTATGACTACATTGAGATATAGTACCATAGCCTGAGGGCTATTGTTAAATTCGACAAAAGAAAAAATAATAAAAGAATACCATAAATTAAACAATATACCTTGCTGTCGCTTTAATAGAATGTAGTTTGTACATAATTTATATTCACATATTTTAGTGACGGGTTTCTGGATTCTTTTGGTAAGTATAAAACACAGCTAATGAGATGTCTAAATAAAAAAAATATATAAGCTTCACGTTGTATTCCGCACACAGCAGGGTAGGCAGAGGGAACCTAGTGTCGCTCCATTCCTCACTTTCCGCTAAGTTCTGTAGATATTGCGTGTTGAGTGGCGTAACTCAACGTCGCGATTCGCCTTGACACCAGAGCGAAGAAATGAAAATATAAATGTAAATAAATATTTATAATGGGGAACGAACCAACAACCAATCGATTTTACAGTCACACTTTGTGCCCCTGCGCCACGACTGGCTTGTCTGACTGGGTGATATGTAAAATACTTAAAAAAAACATTCGATCAAAAGTTTGCCTTCAAAAAAATAATAAAATGCTAACTTTACTCAGTTCTACACAAGAGTTTATATTAATTATAATTAATGTAAAAATAATAATACTCACATTTATTATGACAGTATTATCGAATTGGGAGCAACCGCTTTCAATTGCAATATTCGATAGTAAATTATCGGCGCAGGTTACTTGACCTATATATTGCTGTAAGGAATCCTTTATCAATGATAAAGCACTCGACAGATATGGTTACCAAGAATGTTAACGTGTTCTTATTGACTACTTAATTATTCTTAGGAGACATAGGGCAAAGCGATCAGTTTAATTTGAATTAATCTTTATTTGTTTAATAATATAATATTATAAATATATAAATTAGTATATTATAACAATAACAAATTTTACGTTTTTCCCTGCATAGAGGATAAGTAGAGTACCTGGTATTAAGACTTTCTGTTCAATGTTCGAGTCATTAAGTGTAAAGTGGCGGAGGTTAAGTGAAAATAATTTCAAATTTAATCATCGAAATCCAAAATTATTGCGTTTAACTACAAGAAAGTATTTTTGTTTATTCTGTTTATGTTTTTTTTTATTCCAGATTTGATTTTTACCAGTCATATCAATCATGTGAGTTTAATGTGAAAGCTGTGCCATATATACCTACTTGAAGTAAATATTTTTTTTGGACGTACGTTTCGCGTTTTCTGTTTAAAGGACATCCCGATTCAACAACAAAACAAACAAAACTTGTGTCCATTTTCTATCATTTTTTTTGTATTCTTTTATAGTATATTTTATTTTTTATAATAAAATTGGCAACAACAACAACATAATATCAATCAGCTTCACATTGGATCCCGTACACTGCAGGGGAACCTAGTGTGTTAAGACACTCCGATCCCCACTTTCTGCCGAATTCTGGAGGCATTGCGTGTTGAGTGGCAGAACTCTACGCCGCGCCTGTCCTCGACACTAGAGCGAAGAAATGGAAATATAAATTTAAGTAAATATTTCATCTTCTCGAGTGGGGATCGAACCCACAACCAGTCGGTTTTACAGTCACACCTTGTGCCACTGCGCCAACAACATAATATGAAGATTCATATTGTTTTATAATGTTGACAATTTTTTTATTTAAAAATCTTATTAACAACTTCCTTTAAAATTATCATGAAAGTATATAAAATAAAAGATAAGAATTATAAAATTACAGAATATGCTAACAACTTTTTATCATATTTAAAGAGATAGCACATTATTTTACTGCTTTATATTTATTCGTCGTTGAACTTGGCCTTTATAGGTGATCTAAGTGGCAGCCTTGTACCGTCGCGTACAGGTACATCGTATACTATAGAGTACAGTGACTAATTGTGAATTTCAATGATATTTTTACTTTATATGTGTAGGGATGGCTTAATAACTTTCTGTTGTTTGTTATGTCAACAAGCAACAAGGCTACCAGTACTTATGATGTATTTAGATAATTTAAATTTATTTGGATTTAAATGTTAAAATTAAAATTAAAATGGAGAACAGAGTGTCCAAGTTTTAGAAATAAGTGAGAGTACAAGTTTTATATGAATTGTATTCCTTTCTGTATTATCACTTCACAAAGAGGACGGAGAGAAGTATTTTGCTCTCCGCTTAGAAAATAAAGATAGCATTAATTTATTTATACATCATTTCAATTTATATTTTCATTTTCTCGCTCTGGTAAGAAGACACAGCGCCGCGTTGATTTCTGCCACTGTCTCGAAAATTCCTTCTGCTTACAACACTATATTCCTTCTGCTTACCCCGCAGAACGCGGGATAAAGTGTAGAGGCAAAAAAAAACAATCACACTTCTAAATTGTCTAAATCTTCTTATGTGCGTATACTCTAAATTTCGATGTAATAAAACTATTTGTAACCTTCAGGATCTTATTCGCAAACGCTAAACAAATACGCAATAAAGGTTAAACGAATATGTGTTTTCACCATTTCCTTCCTCTTAAAGATTAGTTAAAATCTTATTTGTATAGCGAATTAATTAAAAAAGTGAAATTTTCCATCACTAACTCTTAAAAGTGTGGGATAAATAAGAAAATTATCTGTAGGTATTATAAATATATATTGAACTATTATAGTACTATATATTAAACCCAT
>JAATLQ010034692.1:12827-24120 GCA_013421005.1 Heliconius erato x Heliconius himera
ATATATATATATATATATATATATATATATATATATATATATATATATATATATATATGTCGTTTATTTTCTTCATTCTAATTCTTTTTAGGGTTCCGTACCTTTTAAGAAAAAATGGTACCTTTATATCACTTCGTTGTTCGTCCGTCTGTCCGTCTGCTGTCAAAAACTTTTATTTATCTCACGAACGCTTGGAGATATCGAATTAAAATTTAAATCATACTTAAATATACGATTCCATGATTTTATTTATAAAAATCATTTTTTACATTTACTTAACAAAAAAGGTATGGTCGTTTATATCGAAAAAACGCATATTTCGACACTATTAAGGGAATCAAAATTAATGGAATATTTTCGATTGACCTAGAATAATGAAATTTGGCAGCTGTCATCTACAGGTAGTACTAGTTCAGGAAAAAAACTAAAAAAATATACATTTGTGGTTAAATTCAAAAAAATAAAAACTCCTTAAATGGAGGGGCAAAATTTGGTATTAAAGCCGCTAGTTCAAGTGAGGTATTAAATGAAAGAGCTCTGGCAAAGTTAAGCTTGAATTTCAGAAATAGCCCGATAGCCCTCCAATTTTTGTACGCAACCCTCGGTGGGCCGCCCGACTCGCACTTATCCGGTTTTTAATTAATAAATTATATATAATTAATAAATTGTTGTCTTTAAAATAATTTTGCTATATATACATACGCTGCGTGAAAAAAAAACTATATAAGTATTATGATAGAATACCTGTAGTAAAGAAACAGTCGTGATGTATGGACACAAGTGTGTGACTGTAACGCGCCGGTTGTGGGTACGATTCCCATTCGGGGAAGGAATTATTGTTTATTAATATTTTTATTTCTTCACTCTGGTAAGTACTAAGGCAAACATCAGCGTTGAGTTCTGCGACTCAACACGCAATGCCTCGAAAAATCCGCCAAAAAATTGGGAACGGAGTGTCTTAACTCTAGGTTCCCTCCCTACTCTGGTATATGCGGGATACAGCGTAAAACTGACAAGAACATGTAGAAATAATAGAATGATATAATTCTAATATTTTCGAATATTGATGAGCTTGTAAAACTTTCTGTGTGTCAGATGAAACGGCAGAAGAGAAAGTTCCAACCTTTAGTACTGGAAATTACCATGAAAACAAATGTAAGTATGTTTTATGTGACATACATACCTATAACATTGTGGAACGTATAATGCTCGTGTGGAGGCTCGTTGCTTAATTCTATTTTTTTTTATTTTTATGCTTAAATCATGTACGGTCATTGTATGAAAGCGAGCATTTGCTAATAAATTAAGGTTGATCCTTATATAATAATCATTATATTGAAGGAAACTAATTAGTTAGCAATACAACATAATTATGCAATAATCATGTTATTAGTTCATTTTGAACGTTAATAATGTAGTAATTAGTTATTTACTAAGAATTTTTCAAGTTCAATATTCATTGTCACAAGAGATTAAGCATGGAATTTAAACTATTTAATATTTCTTATAAATTGAATAATATTTATTAGTATATAATATAAGGATCACTCGCACTGTTAGAGTTGTCCGCGGCGCACGCGCATCTAACGTGCGTGTCACAACGTTGCGAATTGAAATTACTTTAAAATAGTCGAAATAAATATAAAAAATAAATTCTAAATATTGTTAATTAGTATGTAAATAGTGCTTAATTTTATAATCAATATATAATAATAAAAATGGCGAGTGAAAAAGTTACGCCAAGTGGTCACAGCGTGGATACGGAGGTTTTGATGCAGGAGTTGGGTCAGTTCAAGCGGTTTCACTTGAAGAACTATGCATTGCTGGCTGTAGTGCCTTTTGTGATGGCTTTCCATGCAACAAATTACATTTTCTTAGCAGGGGACGTACCATACAGGTAAAATTGAATGTAAAGTTAGTAAGCATAAAGATTTTGTAGGTTTTTAATTTACTATATATTTTTATTATATAAGAGAAATATATTTTACATTTCTAAAAATAAATACATTTATAAAATATAAAAAAAACACTCTTCTGACGGCGGGAGTGTGAGAGTGAGTGAGTGAGAGAGTGAGTGGTGAGAGTGAGATGGGGTCCAAGCCATCGGTGAAGGAACCTCCTCACGATACGCGCCGTCTCAAATAAAACTGCATTCTGCATCCGGTTCTTGATCCAACAGCTAAGCGATAACCTCTTAAGACGTTGGTCGAGGATTTTCATTATTAAATCGTTAATTGAAACCACTATCGGCACAATGATCGCATTGAAATCCCACATGGCGGCAATCTCATGGGTTCAAATATTTACATAGTTTTTTTTTTTTATTTCGGCCTTCACGAGATTGTCATCATGTGGGATAGTAATGTCAACAATCACTCTCTCATCTCGTCTCGTCTACTAGTACTATATCAGATCTATTGGCAACAATATACCTGTCAGTAATAATTGACCGATCTCAGTGGATTAAAACACAGTTAATTCAAGAACAGTCGTGGGATTAATTTAATTATTTGAAGGTAGTAAAATGATATACGAGTATAAAGATGATGATTTGAACACTATAATGGTGATGATGATTTTTAGTTTTTTTTTATAATGAGCGTTCTTTCTTAAAAATATAATGCCATATTTGGTAGGTGGCAAAGATTGTTACAGATTCAAATATAGCGAAAACATTTTTATAATGTTATTATCGTCACGATTTCATTTTTTAATGTCCAATAAGAAACGGTTTTCTTATCAGCAAATTCATTTTTACGTTATTTTCATATAAAATATTATAGTTATAAAATTAAATTACCTTGAAAGAAAATAATCTTTAGAAAAAATACCACCTAGCTGTGATTTCCTATAAAACCAAGATTTTATTTCCTTTATTTAACATTTTTGGTACATTATTTAACAATAATACGTACAAATAGTGTCTATAATACAAATATTTGCTATAGTTCGTATTTAACCCATAACCAGTGGCTTAATAAAGGCTATATATAACTATAACCACTTGACACCCTTTAGGAATTACTTCTTTTTGCATTTTTTTTGAGATCTAGCGCTCAAAATGCAATGTCCCCAGAATGCAGCGGAAAGTGGGGACAGGAAGTGTCTTAATGGAAACAGAGTGTCTTAACACGAGGTTCCCAGGTTCCCTCTACCTATATTGAAGCTGATAAAATGTATATATAGTTAAAAAAACAATAAAAACCATGCATTTCTATACCAAATACTGTGCTATAGAATGCACTCGGAGCTATCTACGCTCAGTGTAACTACAACCTAATTAAGAAAAAAAATGCCTTTTTAATAACAATACACATTACACAGATTAACTAGTATTGGTACCTAAGTATTAACTACTTAGCGGCATGTCTCGGTGGCCGGTGGTAATTATTTTATGGCTCCACGGTTATCTCATTACGTACGCTGTATTTGTTCTACTAACAACTGTGTCTAACGTTTTATTATTATCTAAGGTGTTTTAACGTAGAATTTTTTTTCGGTGATAAGTTAAAGGGCTATTTCTCATATAAACTATACTTTCTAGCGGGATTTGAACCTGTATAAAAAAATATTTGATGCTTTAAAAATGTTTAAATTTATTAATGTATAAATTTAAACATTTTTAAAGATTTTTTTTTCCAACATTTGTATTGTAAGTTCGTACTTAGTGCTAAATTTTATAACTATAAGTCCACGGGAAGTATCCTATACGTTTTGATTAGGCGCCGAATTTCATATAGAATACAGTAAATATGATGCATAAATGCGCGTGTTTTTCGTTGTACTGAGTTGTAAGCTTGTTTCTTTCTCTATATAGATGTAGAGTCAAAGAACTGAATATTTTAAATTAGTTTCAGCGTCATACCTCCACTTGATTTTGAGATAAATGGAAGGCCATTTGTCTAAAGATCAATCGTACAGAGGCTCTATTTTTTACTTTTAAGTTACTAAACTCTTAAATTATCATTTACCCAGAAAAGACATGTTTACATAATTGTTTTATAATGTCAAGAATGTCATAGAGTGCTACTTATACATACATTAAAACAACTAATAATGTAATTGAAGATCTAAAATGTGCAAATGATAATGTACAAAAATTAAAAGTTATTAATAACTGGGTAAACAACCACTTAAAACATGACAATCACATATTATTTTCACTTTTCATTCTTCATTTCTTTTATTTAACATATTATTTTCACTTTTAGTATTGAAATGTTTGTATGTCTTTAGTATTAAAATATCTGTGAGTATATGTATGTATGAAAAGATGCACAAAATGGCAGGTACTAACAAGAATGTGTGCTCAGTTGTCAGTTTACGTGTGTGTGTTGTAGTGGTTTGGGCTCGTCATCATTTGTGACATGAGTGATGAAATAATGGTAAAAAATATTTATAAAAAGTGAACGGTAAGTGAGATAGGGGCACATCTCGGTTGACCTTGCAAGACATAGTACCAAAGATACTGGGAGAAGATGACATAATAAGCATAAGGACCCCTGAGGGCATGTATCAAGAGGTTGATGACAGACGACGAAAGAGCTATGCAGAGACCGTCTGTTCGTCCGAGGTACTCAGTTCCTTCTATGTAAGTACGCCGCATGGGATACAGCGTGAAGCTAAGTAGTAGTATTAAATATTTTTTTTTGCATCGAATAAATAAACACTAATAAAATGCATATAAATATTTATTTATAATCTGATAAAAAAATGTTGATAACTTTGCAAAAAGTGGTAACCAAAGATGTTTTTATAAGATATTGGCGGCCATGACACATACAATCTGCGGAGTTTCACAATGATACTATGAAAGGTCGTTAGCCAAATGTCTATAGGAGTATAGAATATAAATTTAATATAAAAAAAGATAATGTAAACGTGACAGCTTGTGGGTTCGATTCCTACCTGAGGAAATTAAATATTTTTTATTTTCATTTCGTCTTAGCTTTACAATATTATTTAAATATTATGAAATTCTTAAAACGTTAAGTTATTTGTTTACGTTAGTTCACTGTTCATTACAATATTGATTTACTAGTTTTACATTCGCGGCTTCGCCTGCTAGAACTAAGTGATTATTACGTTATTTCCTGTTTTAGCGGAAAATGCATAATTACATATTTTACGATATCAAATTACAAAATCTAATATTCTTAACTTTATTTGTATATTATAAGTATATATTATATATCTTTCCATGAATCGCTCTGGCTATGAGTGAAAACAACAATAAAAATCGTTGAATAGAAAATTGAATTGAATTCGAAAGATTGCTACCACAAATGTCAGGATTTATATTTCACGCATATTGCGGTGTAAATGGGACCCTGTATTAATAAACTTCATTCTCCAAGAACCTCTAGACCTCTTTTAGAAATTAACCGCCACGCCGCGCTCTGTCGCTGAGCCGCTACTCTACACCGACGGCCTTAAATAAAGGTAGATATAAATGAAAGTTTAATAATATAAATATCTTATGGAATACATAAAATAAATATTATAAATATATTATGGAAAACATAGCTGTTGCTTCAAGTTTTAATAGCGTATATAGTAGTCGAGTATAGTGGTCAGTCTCAAGTCACTTAATAACACCCGCATGCTGCGCCGACGATCGTTAATGTAAGCAAACGTATTGCAAAATTTTCACTCGTTGGTTTATTACTTTTGCATTATTTCATATATATTTATTCTAAAATTTTTAAAAATCATCTTCACGCTGTATCCCCCACGCAGCAGGGTAGGCAGAGGGAACATAATGTTAAAACATTAGGTTTCCCACTTTACACCGAATTCTGGAGACATTGCGTGTGTGTGTGCGCGGTGGCGGAACTAAACGCCGCAATTTGCGCCAACACCGGGGCGAAGAAATGAAAATATAAATTAAAATAAATATTTCATTTCCTCGAGTGGTGAACGAACCCACCACCAGTCGCGTTAGAGTAGCAACGATACTGCTCCAACATTATGCCGGGCAAGCGAGTACTTAGTGTTTCTAGGAGAGGATGTGGATGTGTATCGACAAGGAGACACGGCGGTGGAATGCGAATATGCAGAAGGTGATTTGTGAAAAGAAGTCTTTAAGGTGTAGCAGCAATAGAAAGGTAGACTGGAGTATACAGTAGCGTGCCAAACGCGCCAACAAAAGAGTTGTAGCCGTAGCCCGCAAAGAGAGTTTATCACCACTGTGTGATGACTTTGTAACTGTGGAGGCTTATGTATAAATTAATACAAGCTCAGGATATAAGCCATGCATGTGTTTGGGTTCGAGACTCCCGCTTAGGCTCCCGGAAGCTGCTGAATACTCAGCGTCCATGCAGTCTTACACGAACCACTGCCTAAGTTTCTACTTATTGCCCCAATAACCCTTGAATGAACCTTTGCCTTCCGCACGAAGAACAGAAAAGTGGTGGGACCTGACGATGTTCCGATCGAAGCGTAGTAATCGTTATTAACTTACTCTTATACCCTATTTTTAAGGTAAGGTACAGTAATCAAGACTTTGATAGTTATAGGAGCATTAAGTTTTTGAGTCATAACATGCGCTCGGCATAAGTGATCTCATGCTCCGCCGAGAATGTATTTCTGGGTCTCAATATCGATTTCTTATCGAACTTTGATGGAGGCTTACAGAGACCCGAGCACTATCTATATACGTCCTGAACCAGCCGATAACATTGAAAAGTTTAGGTACCTCATTGCTAATGCTCAAGTCCGGAGGCATCGATCACTTTGGGAGGCAAGATCTGTGATCGAGGAATACCGCCCAAAATCAAGGGGCAGATATATAAGAGCATCGTCCGGCCGGATCTTTTATATAGCAGCACTGTCTTGGCGTACGTAGGAGCATCACGTCACGGAAATGAAGATGTTGAGTTGGGCGTGCGGCGTAACGCGGTCTTACTGCGTACGCCATATAGTCGAGGTAGTTCGAGACGTAGCTGATAAGCTCCAAGATCGTCATTTGAAATGGTATGGCCGGCTCAGGTATATGGTATATGTTACCTATATCGGAAGGAAGTGCCTTGCTTGTTTGTCCCTGGAGTTACACCTCCCGAACGCCCAAGGTAGCGATGGCTGGATGTTGTGATGCACTATATGAGACCCAATGTACTAACTGCCGAAGATGTTGAAAATTGTGCAAAGTGGAGTAAATGAGTCGGAAGGCATATTCTGACTGACTAAATAGGTAAGTGGGACGCAACGCAATGTCACGAAGATTAAGCGAAAAGAAGAGAATGGAATGTTGCAATTCAAATTCCTTCAGTATATTAGGGATAGATACGAAATAGTATTAAACTAGTTTTTGTTTAATACTATTCCGCATCTATTACAGTATACTGAAGGAATTCGAATTGATCATTGATCAAAGGATTTGATTGAGCAATTGATCATGCATTAACATTACGAACGTGCTTAAATTCCTTTAAATAAACATTTAAAGTAATTTAAGCACGTTCGTAGTGCTAATGCATGACAGCGTTCTTTATTATATTGTAAGTAACTAGTACTACTCCAACACTACACAGTGCAGTTTGCTCCGTCATGTTTGAGAACTATGACACGGACAAGATAATAACAGAAACAACGGAAGTTTCAAAACATAATAAGGATGCCAGCTAATTCCAATTCTGAGGCAAACTAAGTATCATTGTAGCGAACCTAGCTGACCTAGTTAATACACTAAAGTATTTGTGTTTGCTTCCCGCATTCTAAGGAATGGGTTGTTATTTTATTGATATTTTCTATAATAAAATTGTATACAACATGTCCATATATAATAATTTAAATATGGAATATTTTTTATTTGAGATATTTATTATTTTAATTCTTTTCAGTGCATTTCCGTACATGATCCCTTATAAGTATGAAAGTCTGAATGTCTAAATGTTCTGTCTTTGTAAATATTTTAAAATGCAGTGACTCCTCGTTATTTATTATTAAAGTATATTAAATTAAATTGGGGCTAGTCACGACTAGCACCAATTGTGCCCCTGCGCCAGGGCGCACGCCGGAGGAAATAAAATATTTAATCAAATTTATATTATCTGGTGTCGAGGCAAAGCGCGACGTTGAGTTCCGCCACTCAACAAGCAATGCCTCTAGAATATTGAAATATAATTCAAGATCTAACAACATGCTTATATCCTTTACATAACAATCACGTGTATAAATTACGTACATCTATCTGCAAATAAGAGAGACCAAATCACATACAATATATATAAATATACATATTGTTTATTTTATAATTTTGATTTACAATAGCTTTACGCTTTATGCCGGATAGACAGAAAGAGTCAAGTGTTAAGAAACTATATCCTCCGATAATGATATAAGAAATTGTGTTTGTAGCAGCGGAACTTAACGTCGCACTTTTTTTATCAGAGCGGAGGAATGATATATATAATCATAGAAAATATGATTTAAATATATCAAAGATTTTTTTCATTTAAAACGTAGTTCCCTTTTACGCTGCTATGTGCGAGATAAAGAGTGAAGCAAAAAAAGTCGTATAATTGCTTATTCCACTGCTGTTGCGGCCATTATGGTAATGTACATTAGATGACATTAAGATATTGTTGCTAAATAATAATAGAATACGTCAGAAATATTATATTATACCTCTATACTCAATGACGATGATTTAGCAGAACACCTGAATTAGGCTTTTATACAAAGTAACGTTGGCGAAGCGATTTTGAGCTCAAATGGCACGACAGAAACGCTATAATTAGGGAACTGAAATGAGCTGAATATTTTTTTTTGCTTTGTAACTACGATGTCTCTATTATGAGTGTTTATTTTATATATTTATATACGTTTTGATCGTTGGTTGGTACTTGGTGCCGCAGTCAATTTTCTACAAATGACTGCCGCATGAGCCGCATGAAAAAAATGTTTTTAATGGAACATTTTTCAAGCAGGATAGCACAATTCAGATTTAAAATATTCTTTATTTATATAAACTTGCAAATAAATTTTGAATCGTTGTATGAACAGAAAGCTCCCATCGGGTCCGAAGAAATGAATGCTGAGTAGAGCCTAAATAGAGGTAATTTTAACAAAAAAACGGCAAGAAACTCAACAGGTGCTCTTTTCGACGTCAATATTAATTCTTTAGGTTTTTATTATTTAAATATTTGTGATGTGCGCAGTGATATTTAGTTGTATTTCGTAATTAGTTTAAGTATTTCATAATGTGAACTATTTTCAGTAGTATAGATACGAGTATTTTCTTTATTTGTAGCGTTGATTTTATAATTAAAAAATACACTTTTAAAAGTGGCTTTGAATAGAACTACGATGAGATCTAATGGGGAAGGGAAGTGTCTTCATGGGAACGGAGTGTTGTAACACTAGGTTGTCAGATTATATCTACGTACTCTGCAGGCATTATTTGGATAGCAGTGCTATAATGTTAATTAATTAATTAACGTCTATTGAAGGAAAAATATTTTTCCTTATGAAATACTTAGAAAAAAATATACCTTTTCTTTCTAAGAGTTCAGATTATATATGTAATGCGAAATGAAGTTGTATATATCGATGTGTATTTTGATGTATAAGATAAGTTTTTAAAAATATTTTTGTAGCATTCAAAAAATATTATTAATATACATTTTTTTTGGTTTTATTAGCATTGGTAATTGTAACGTACATTTGAGTATATTTGAGGCCGACGTAGTTCAGTGATACAGCGTGTAACCTCTGACTTCCACTCGAGGGAATGAATTATTATATATTTTGATTTCTTTGTTCTTGTGCTAAGAAACAAAACGCAGCGTTGAGTTTCACCACTTAATACGCAATGATATGAATATTCAAGAATAAAAAAAGTGAGAAGCGGAGCGTCTATCACTAAGATCCTTCTGTGTATCCTGTTATATGCAAGATATAACGTGCAGCTAAAAGAAAGTATTTGGAATTTAAACACACGATCTTTGCATACAAAGATTATATTGTCAAATTCTGTTCAAATGTTGATGGTGGTGTTTTAAAAAGTAGTATAGCATAGTAGTCACATAATATAAATATCAAATAAGAGTACCTTGTTTATATATAGGTACCTACGCTATACTAATTTATGAGGCTGAAGAGTTTGCTTGGTTGACCGCACTAATCTTAGAAACTTATATAGTCTCACGCAATCAACTTCATCAATAGAAGATAAAGATGTATCCCTAGTGGGGTAGTCAGAGAGAACGGTGCGCCAAATATTACGGTTAGGGGTTAGGTTAGCTACAAATCTCAAAAACTACTGATTGAAATAAAAAAAAAATGGTAGGTATACACCGTGGAAGGGGGCTGTATTACCTAACGTACTTTGAATGTGCCTTGTGTCATATGGGGGCAAAGATAAAGCCGAAAGTATAATACAGAATAGAAAAAAAACCTAATAGAGGTAATTTTAACAAAAAATATGTCTCGAGCAGTAACATATATGTGATGCGGTTGTAAATAATATAAAAATAGAAATAAATTTATTCTGTATAAGTTACTACCTAAGTTTGCGGTCGTACCGTGGACTTGTTGCATAATAGTTAGGTACATATTATATTTATACAAATCCACTGACTACTTTAATTCAAAGAATGTAATTTTAGATTTTACTGAGATTACATTAATTATTGATTTAATCATTCCTTAGTTGTTTCATAGTTCTTTTTTCAGTTTACACTGTATATATTAAACATTGCGGTGTTGAGTTCCGCCACTCAACAAAGCCTACAAAATTCGAGAGTTAGTGGGGAACGAAAATGTTTTAATGGGAACGAAGTGTCTTAATACTAGGTTCCCAGGTTCCCTCTGCCTACACAGTTATGTACGGGATACAGAGAGAAGTTAAAAATTAATAATAACAAAGTCTTAATTAGATCAATAGAATATAAAGATGGTGTCCTAAAGTATTATTAATTGTAGTAGCTATATTAATTCTGTGGAAATATTCTTAGACTAGCGGCCCGCCCACGGCTTCGCCCGCTTAAAATACATGATTATTGATTTAAGCAGAATTGATTGACAACTATAATATAATAAAATAAATAAATCAGCTTCACGCTGTATCCCGCACACAGCAGGGTAGGCAGAGGGAACCTAGTGTTAAGACACTCCGTTCCCCACTTTCTGCCGAATTCTGGAGGCATTGCGTGTTGAGTGGCAGAACTCAACGCCGCGCTTAACCTCGACATTAGAGCGAAGAAATGGAAATATAAATTTAAGTAAATATTTCATCTCCTCGAGTGGGGATCGAACCCACAACCAGTCAGTTTTGCAGTCACACCTCGTG